>CAOJBK010432057.1:0-11219 GCA_948294925.1 Codiaeum variegatum | reverse complement strand
TCACAAATTTCCGTCACTAATCCGTCACAAAATATTTAGCGACGACTGTTATTGTGACGGTAATATTCCGTCACTAATCCGTCACTATGTGGTTTAGTGACGGAAAATTCCGTCACTATATGACTGTTTTTTGGTAGTGATTTCTCTACTAATACTCATTTTTTATTAATTATTGCTTACTTGTTTTAGTTGAACAAGTTGAATCTCTGACTTAGCTCTTTACTCACACATTGGAGCATTTTTTTTTGTATAAAATATTTAGCAAATCTATTTTCTTATTGGCAGCTTTAAAATGAGAAAAAATTATCCACTTCGCTTTCCTTCTTCACTTTGAGTTGGTTCAGGAAACCAAAACAGAGTACAATTAAGTATTTTTCTTGCTGAATTTTGATGCTAATCTGCCTCTTCTGTAAGAGGATGAAATTTTGCGCTAGTAAATTTATTTGAACATATAGGAAAATCACATAATTTTGGTTGAATTTTTTATACTAATTTTTTTTATTATCTTTTTTTTTTTGCAGCATTTCTTTCTTTGAGTTTTGTAAAGAGTGAAGACGCTATGATTGGCTCCATTTTTATTATGCTTCCTCTGATAATTTATCTACAATTTTGTGATACGGCTATTTATTCTTGCATTACACTTTTTAAAGCCTAATTAATTGTTAAACAGTCATTTTCTAACCTTGTAAACACTTCTTCATACTTGCTTGAGTAGGGTTTACTAAGTGCAATTTTGACTCTAAAGTAGTTTTAGTTTTTGAAAATTAGTTTTTCAAGTGGTTTATATAGTATATCCATGCCTGGTTAGTAATTATTGGACTCAAACTTAATTTTAATATATGCTCTCTATGATCTGATTTTTGTACTATTTTTTTGAATAAAGTGTCTTAACTGTGTAGGTCTTTAGAGATTCAGAGTCAACTCCAATAGTTTGCTGTGATATTTACCAGTGGTGGGTGTACTAAAGTTTGGATGGCATCAGATTTATTGCTACCCTTGGTAATGTGGATATTGTTTAAACTTTAGGTTTTTAAATATTAACGAGGCATATATTTGATTGTGTCATATATCCCTTCCTATGGGTATAACATTACATTAATGCTTTTAATGTTATCCTAGTCATATGCCATTCAGGTAATGTTACAAATATAGGTTCTATAATTTTGGTAGAAATTAATTTGGTTTTGCAATGTTGGTTCTGTAGTACTAGTTTTGCCCTTAGTTTTTGAATTTACTTTTATTTGGATATGAATTTGGACATATTTCTTAGAGGTTCTGGAGGTTCTATAATTTTGGTTGAAATTAATTTGTTTATGTTGGTTTTGCAGTAGTAAGACTGTTGAAATTAATTTCTTATGAAGTATGAAGTAGGCATTCATTTTGTGTGTATTGAACTTGCTAGTTTTGTAGTACATTTAGTTTTGTGTGTATTGAACTTGTTAGTTCTGCAGTACTGATATGATCTAATTTTTTAGGCTGAATTGCATTATATTAATACATATTCTACAACAATTGTTGAAAGGACTGTTACTGAGTTATTTTATTATTGAAAATTTTTATTGTTGGTTTGCTTTTGATTAACACTTAAATATTTTGCTTTTTTATTTCCAGATTTGTCGATGTTTTTGGTGGCGGAACATGTTGGATGAATTACGAATTGGCAAATGAAGATCAAACTTTATTATAAGATAACTTTAATATTTTAAGGATATTGTAGTTGTAAATGTTAACTTATGAATGTTTATAAAACTTTTTAAAGATTATGGATATTTTAATTTATTTAATATTACGGTTATTTTGTTATTTTATAGTGTTGCAAATAATTTCATTCTATGATGCATAGAAACCCAAGAATATTAAGATTTATAGTTATAATTCAAATCATGTTCGATTTGATTATAAAACCTTTATTCCTAGTGATGTTTGGTACGATTTTAATCTACGCAAAAATTCCTCTTTTGGAAAATTTGGATGAAATTCAAAATGGTTTGTGTTTGTGATTCTATTGGTTTTTACTAGTCTTATTTTCCAATTGTTCTAAAAACAATGTCTTTATTATAGCAAATAATTTAAGTTCAGTTGTAGCAAATTGTTCCTAATCTAAGAATGGATTATCTCAACTTTATTTGTCTAATTCACTCTTCATCCCTCTATGTTTTTTTTTTTTTGCTTCTAGCACAAGGTATCCTTGGTGGACCCCAACTATGAGAGGCACTTTTAAACCCATACCACGTCTAGACTAATCCCTGTTTGTGCCGTGTAGGACCTATTGGGGCGGCAAAGCACTCTCTCGAGAGTTTTAAAGTAAATGCATACACAGGGTTTAAACTCGAAACCTCTAGTTAAGCTAGAAGAGTCTCGTGTCAACTCATCAACACCCTCTTGGATATCATTCTACTCTTGTTTGTACATTTGTTTGTGTATAATTTCACATCTAATGTATAATTCAGATATATCAAATGCATATTTATATTATTTCTAATATATTGTTCAGACACATATAATATATACTTTAGATATATTCCTCTGATATATACTCTGAATAATTATCTTATGAAAAAAAATACTTTTAAAACATCTATTGTATAGTTTAGACTTATCTAAAGTATAATTCAAATATATATAATGTATATTTTATATTTCAATAAATAATTCAAGCATATCTATAATGTATATTTATATTATTTTATTGTATAATTTACATAAATATAATGTATATTTCTATTATTTTTAATATGTAATTTTGATATATATATATAACACATATTTTTGATATATGATCTAAATAATTATACTATGAAAATAATATTTTTTTTTGAAATATTTAATATATAATCCAAACATATATAATGTATATTTCTATTATTTTTAATGTACATTTTGATGTGTGTAATGTATAATTTACCTTAAAAAGTGTATAAAAGTATAATGTGAATACAACATTCAAATGTAAAATGAATACCATAAGTTGAATAAATAATAAAATAAATATTATACAGTCTCTTAAAATCTTCCTATAGAATATTTTATTTTAATTAAATTAAATATTATTTTTTTGAAATAATTCAATTAAATATTGTTAATAATAGAAAAATGTAATATATTTGATTTCAAAAAGGGAAACAAATAAAATAAAAAAAGCTAAAAAAAATTACTAAAGTGAGAAAAGAAGAAATAATAATGCTATTGAATGATTGTCGGGGGCCTGAGGAAACTAAGAAAATGGACAAAATTACTAGGTGAAAAAGAAAAAAAAAATTCATAGCTGGGAATCAAACCTGAACAAATTGTTATTCTTATTATGTCATGAAACCATCAGAACAAACATAATTTTAGTAAATTGATGCACATGTAAATTATATAAGCTAGAATTTCAGTACAAATGGTTGCGAGCACTAGATCAGCCAGCTACATGGTCCAAGGACCATATAAGAAATTACCTAATGTCTTTGTCAATCTGTGACATAAAGCTCTTGATTTTTTCTTAACTACAAGAGAGTTTTTTCTTAGCCAAATAACTACAAGAGAATTGATGTTTAGGGATGATTTATTTTACCATATCTTCAAAATCATTCTATATATAAGAAAAATGATATTAGTGATATGGGTTTGGTATATTCAAGTTTCACCAAGTTCATATCTGACAATGAGATCATAGGACAACTACTAGCAAAGGTCGAACCTCGTATGGGCCCCCACCAAAGCTTAGCCACTCACCTTAGGCCCTTCGACCAACCTAGAAGGTCCCTCACCTACCACGTTGGGTCTCTCCCTTTATCAGAGTGACACTGCCTCTCACCTACCACTAAGGTGTCCCATCATAAGACTCTAGGGGCTAACCCTGGAATGATACCTACCCTTCTAAACAGGAGTACCATTTTCCTATAAATAGGTAAAGTTCCTGTACATCAAAGGTACACTACACCATAAATGGCCTACGACAACCAAAATTTCAAGTGTTGCAAAAATAATGAGACTTTAGATAAGATAATTTTAGTATAATGTGATATTATATATAAAAATGTTGCAATCAATATAATAAGTAGTCATTAACCATACTATAAGGCAACACTTTGTTAAAATGTTGCATTGTTTGACACTAAACACAACATTTTTAACAATAATATTGCAATTTAACTAATGCAAAAATGTTGCTATAGGAAAAATTAGCTACCGCTCAAAATTTCCCAATTTGCCCTAAATGTGTTTTGGTGAAAATTTTTCCCACCTAACACTTAATAACTTTTATTTCTTTTCTTTTCTATTTTTTTCTCGATAGAAAACCTAGACTTAGCCACCATTGACCCAACCTGATCTTCATCTCCTCTTTGTTTTCACTGAGGAAAGGAGAGAAAAAAATCCAGCAGCGAAGCCGAGCTCACCCAGCACGAAGTCGAGCTATACTTCCACCATTTCTGATGACTAACATGAATCCCATCTCCCACAACCACAAAGAAGATCGACTCCACCTTCAAGAACAACCACCAGCGACCTTCAAAATCACAGACCCAAACCTCTATGTTCTTCAAAACTGAGACCCGAAATACCTTCAAATTCCATTAGACCTATTGCATACCAAATTTTCAAACTATTTCCCACTAACGACACATCGAGTTAGAATTGGTTCAGACAAGCACCTTCTCTATTCTCTTTTCTCCCTCTAAGGTGCCTCTCTCTCTCTCTCTTTCAAAATTTGATATATTTTTCTGTCTCTAACCTTTCAAGATTTTAGCTGCAATTTATTTAATTTTATTGGTGGTTTGATTTTGCCATAATCTGCAATGATAGCTGGAGTGGAAAGCGTATTTTGGTGGTAAATGGAGAAATACTTTATTTCTTTTAATCCCTCATGTGAAACCCTTAAACACATTTTGAGGTAAATTATTCTCAGATTTCTTTGTCTCTTTAGGTTATTAATTTGATTTATTCATAATATGATTTGTTATTATTATAGAAATAATAAATTGTTCAAGTTTGTAAATTAATGAGCATTTTTTAAGCTGAGAAAAGTGAAAGCATTTTATATTGAACAACACCAGCATTCTATTTGATGAATTTGGTAGCATTAACTTTTAAGCAATTTCAGACTTATTACTCTTATTATAAGGCTTGTTGTTGTGTCTCCATGTCTTATTTTAGCAGTAGCATTTTATCCTTCTATCTACGCATTCCATTGTCAAAAAGATTTGCCAAACCATTGAATTTAATTGTAATTATGAGAATTTTTTTTTGTATACATGTATAGAGATAAAGAAATGTATGCATCAATAGCATGAAATGGCAACTGTAAGCGAATTGTAGGGAAAGGTCTTATGTAATGAAAGCATGAGGATTTATAGTCATTTTTGTAGCTAGAAGGATGTTTATTGGCAAAAGATGAGCTAAGTCTTCACGATTTTGATGAAGACCCTTTGTTTTTTATTTGCTGAAAGGTATAAATACTCTATACAGAATCTATATAATTAATCGCATATTTAGTTAATTGATTGTGATTTAATTGTTTAAAGTAGGGAGGCATTGTTCAGGATCTGAGCATTAATGAGAAGTGTTACAAATGTGACTATGAAGGATCACAAAAGCTGGTTTTCAGTTTGAAAGAGCCAAACTCGTCCTATTTTTTAAACTTGCTGGTATTAATTAAAATATATTGTTAGATATAAGTTTGGTTCTTTAGTTAGTAGCTAAAGATTCTCTATTATATCTGCTCTCTTTTTTTTCCTATTTACTAAGTAGATAGTCTCATCTCACATTAAATGATTATTCTGTGTTTATCTTTTTTTCAACCCCGAAGTACTAATCGCACTTCATTTTGCTAGCAGATATTTCTAATATTCTATCTGGTTGAAATTTTTCTAACTACTTTTTCCTATCAATAACAATTTTATTTAATCTTAGTTCTTGGGCTAATCTATTATGGGATTCTTTTTATTTTCAATTTGAATTGATCTAAGCATGAACTACTCCTCTTCCATGCAGGTAAGACTGGCAATGGGGCAGGACAGTGACGAGTTATGTCTAACCCACTCCTGCCCCGCATCTCCCACCCTATAACACGACCCTACCCCGTAACCCGTCGGGTTATTTAATTTACGCCCCATCCCAGCCCTATCCAAAATATCCCTGCCCCACCCCACCAAATATTTTTATATAATTATATAACAAAAAATTATAAAATATATTGAATTTATGACATAAATATAATTTTTAAATATTAATCATTCATATTTATATAAATATAAATTTTAATCAAATAATAAGAATAATAATTAACATATAAATATAAATATAAATAAAATATATGCATATTTATACATAAATATTAAATCGGGGTGGGTTTCATAAATACCAACCTCGTCCTGCCCTCACTATTTTTTATACTGGGTTAACCTGTAACTCGCCATATAACCCGATTAACAATTGACTAACCCGTCCCATTCGGGTTGGGTCGGATTCGGATTAAATTGTCATCCATACATGCATGTGGTTAGCTAAAGCTAATGATGGAGAATTGGAATCTCTTGGATATAAAGAGGGTTACAGAATTGATGTGGACATTTTGGAATGCACGTGGTTAGATGCTCCTAACTTCCATGATATTCTAATCTTCAACATTGGACATTGGTAATATTATTTGTTCTGTGTTGTTTTTTATTAATAATCTTAACTTTTACTGTCAACTTTAATGTGTTGTAATGGGTTCCATTTTTCTATTTGATGGTAGTAAATGCATTTAGTCATCAGTATGATGTTAGTTTTATGGAAAATGAGCTAAGCCAAAGTGGGACCAAGATGCTTATTGGTTGAGTCTTTAGATATATGTCTTTGATTTAAAGGTCTTAAATACATGAATCTATTCTTAATGCTATAGTTTCTTATTGAACAAGGAACTGTACTAGAATTGGTTCGTTTTCTACTTGGTGTAATTAAAGGCATAAATATATATATACAGAAATTTGCTTTTTTTTTTTACTTAGGTTAATTCTCCATTATTTTGATTTATTACATATTAGTGGGATTTGTTCATTATACTATAGAATGTTTATATTTGTCTCTAATACTATGTTTTCATAGAGATAAGAACCCAATAATTTTTGAAATATTTATAAATTTACAAATATGATATTTTATTTGAATTTGTCAATATGTTAACACTTTTAGTTAATTTCTTGTTAATTTTATACTGAGTATATTGAAAATCTGTTGTTAGTTTTACTTGAAATTTCTTGCTTATAGAATAAGGTGGGGATATTACTGAAATACTTGTAATCTTAGCATTTTGTTTATTTGTGGAACCAGCTACAGTCTCTTATAAATGTTTTGTACTGGTAGCTCACTAGTTAATAGATGGATTTTTTTTCACCTCCTTTTTCTTTAATATTTCATGTTTTAGATGCACTTGTCACATGGTGGAACTGATTGTGTAATTGGGTTCATTAACCAAAGGAAGAAAAGCTTTAATATGCCTCTTCAGGAGTTTATTTGTAGGAAAAAAATGCAGATAAATTTCTAATTGGTAGTGTTGATAGAGTGGCACTTACTACAATATAAGAGTAAGGAGGAAGAGGGGAAATAATGGTATTGGACTAGCATATTATGGTATAGTTAGCTTGTTATTTATGCTAAAAAAATGTAGCTTGTTCTTTGATGATTGAGTATTTAAAATTAGACCATCTAAAAAGATATATTTCTTTTAAACTAATGATTTAAAGTCATGACATGGACATTAAGGACCTGCTAAAGGCTTTTAATTCACGTCAACCTTCGACATTAATTTTAAATTTATTTTCTCAGTTAACCCTACAACTATATTTCTAGAAGTTATTTGTAATGTATTAATCAGTAGTTATAAATTATATGGTTCAACTTTTTTTTTTTTAAAATAACTTTTCTACTATCAGATCATATGTAAAGTACAAGGAGTATAGTGCAATTCTGAAATTTGGTTTTACTTTGCTAGACTGGAGTCTACTGGCCATTGCACATACAACTTGTTGTAACAGTGAGTTTGTTATTTTCTTATTTTTAAATGTATAATTCAATTTGTTATTTATTGGTCCTTTACATATAATTTTACTATTACGTTTTATTTTTCCAACCTAATGATTAATGAATAACACTTATTATAGTTAATTTGTTAGGAGTATATTTGTAAAAATGTCCCATGTCACTAAACAAACTACTTTAAACTGAAATTGATAGTTAATCTAACTAGTAAAAACATTAAAAATAAATATATATTCTCCTTTCTAGTATCAATTAATCTTCAAAACTGAATTTTGGTTATTTGAATGGATATGAACTGAATTGTAGTGCTTAGGAATCTAGTTTCATAGAAGAAAGGAAATTTTTGTTATTTAAAGAACAAATATATGAATGACTTATTCATTTTAAAAGCTTTTTGAAATCAACCATATTCATTTACTTGAAATCACTGATTTTAAGTACTTGACTGCCAGATTTTATGGATACAGCTGCCTCCATTGAAGGATATGGCTGGGGTCTATAGTATGCTACCTCCATTGTTCAATATTGTGCATGAGCAGAATGGAACGCTGCCATCAGCTTGCCTTGACACTTTGATTGATGGTACCACTGCTTCTAGTTATATGTTTAATATAATCTATATATTATCTTTAGTTTAATATAATATATGTTTAGACTTAATAATCTTAATTTTTAAATTTTAAGAAATAAAAAGTAATATCTTTTTTGTTTCAAGTTTATAAACAACTCAAAGGTCCTCATCTATTAATTAAAAATTTGCCATACTTTTCTTTATTTACTAATTTGAGTTTTCTTTGCCAAATTTTCTAATTTAGATGCTTAGTCCTTTTTCTTGAAGTGCCAAGTTTGGTTTATATTATATTTCGGGGTCTTCTTTTAGTGTGTAGGTTATTAGTCTTAATCATGTTAATGGTCTGATTTGAGTACTACTATTAAAATTTTTATTGTTGTGATATTTATTGGATCCTTTCTTGCTTTGTTTTCTCTTATTTCTTAGTATTATGGGGGGATTTGAATTGGGTGGTAGTTTCATGTTATTTCTTTTGATGCTTTGCTCAACTTCCCCTCTCGATCCCTGCAGTGCTCTATTTAGTGTGTTGGATCCAGGTTGGGCGTATTGAAATTACCATGTTGGGTTCTTGATTTCTATTACTTTGGCATGCGGTGGTATGTTGGAGTTTTGGTTGTGGTCTAATGCTTGGTGTAGCAGGTAGGTATGAGAGTTAGTTATGTTTTAATGATAATCTTAGACTATTAGTGATTGTCACTAGTACTTCTATTGCTTAAGCATTTTTCAATAACCAAAGAATAAGTTCTCACTTTTTTTCTTACAAATGAAAGATATCTAAGAGAAGATCATTAATTTTAAAGAGTTGGAATTGCCGATAGAGATAGAGTGGTAATGGTTTGGGCAGATAAACAACTTTCTCTTTATTGATTAACTAGGTATCTCCTTTTAGGACTAAAATTGTTATTGGGTATAGTAATGTAAAGATTTCATGTTTTTTATGTGAAATTTTATAAGACTAAAATTGTTATTGGATATTGCTTTTGATGTAATATAAATTAGTTATGAATAGTTTTGATTGTAATTTGAAAATTATGATAATATTTGTATTTAATAAAATAAATTGAATAATTATGTTTCAATTTATCATAAAAGCATACAATTATCTAAAATTAATGTTACATTTGTTTCATTAAAATTGTTGGCTTTACATTAACAAAAATGTTATAATCTATCTAAAATATGTTGTAATAGATAATAAAAATGTCACTATTGGACTAAAAATTGTCGCATTAGTTAATGAAAAATGTTGTAAATGGATGAAAAAAAGTTACATTTAGCAAGCTAAAAAATGTTATGAATAATCAAAATAGTGTTGGCATTTGAAAAATGTTGAATTTGCATTAAAAAAAGTGTTGCTAAATCATTCCCGAAAGTGTTGCATTAGTTCTATATTTTGCAACACTTTTTTTTACTGTTGCCTTTTTTATAAGGAGTGTTGTGATAGACACCTACTGCAATATCAAAATACATAACACTTAACTTTTTGAAGAGTGTTGCATTAGATACCCTAATGTGACATTTTCAAGCCTATAGCAACATATTGGCAGTGTTGTCATAGGTCATTTATGGTGGTGGTAATTCAAACTTCACACTCTTAGACTTATCACGCTCTCACCCATTTTTACCAACTGACTTGAGCGTCAACAGGTTACAATTGGGCATACCGTTCGACACTCCTAACCATATTTTTTGTGCAGGTTCAATCCCATTATAACTAAGAAACTATCTTCCACACTTGGAGAATCAAATAGCTCAATCAATTAGGAACATTATTAAATTCATCTCTAAAAATTGCTTTTAATTCCTGCCTCGCTCACTAGTTTTCTCACTATAAATTAGAGACAGAAGTTAATTTATTTTTAGAAAGGCTAAATTAATTCATTGATAATAAATCAAGTTCTTATACATCCTTTGCACAACAAAATAAAGAGAAAAGTAATTCATACACATGAGAGGCATATTTATTCTTCCAGGGATGGAGGTATATTTGCATATATAGATTCAAATGACCCCATTTAATTTTTTTTGTACTTTACTTTAAAAGGATTTTAACCCATAACCCTAATGAAAAATAAAAAAAATAACTCCAGTTATATAGTTTGGTTTTATTAGTGTGTGTGTGTGTATATATATATATATATATATATATATATATAATAGAATTAAGCCTAAGGCTTTAAAAAAAATTACCATGGCCTTAAAAGCGTCAAAATGTAAATCTAATAATTCTATAATACCACATCAGAATGGTAAAAAAATACACTACAAATTTTTTTTTTTTACTGACGCCAATTGCTGACGTAATTTTTGGCATCAGTAATTACTGACACCAAAATTAACGTTACTGACCCCCTACTGACGCAAAAAAAATAAAAAAATAAAAATTTACTGACGCCAATTACTGATGCAATTTTTGGCGTCAGTAATTACTGACGCCAAAATTAACATTACTGACCCTTACTGACGCAAAAAATAAAAATAAAAAAATAATAATTTACTGATGCCAATTACTGACGCAATTTTTGGCATCAGTAATTACTGACGCCAAAATTAACGTTACTGACCCCCTACTGACGCAACAAAAAAATAAAAAAATAATAATTTACTGACGCAATTTTTGGCGTCAGTAATTACTGAAGCCAAA
>CAOJBK010430356.1:0-10368 GCA_948294925.1 Codiaeum variegatum | reverse complement strand
TATATATATATATATTTTAAATATCAGTTTGATCCCAATTCGATTACAGTTGGACTATTGATCTTTGATTTTTTGCCTTTTCTAATTCAAAAATTGGTACGAGTTTGAAAACCTTAAAAAAATCCTTTAATCATATTTTTCATCTAAATTTATAATAGTTGGTGATTTGGTATGCAATTTTTAAAAAAGTGATCAAATAAAATCTTTCTATAAAAATAAAATAATCGCATAAAATATTGAATTCAACAAATTATGACAATTTATACATATGTGAAGTTTTAATATAGATTTAAAAAATAATAAGTAGAGTTTATATGTCTATATTAATCTCTTAATATAATTATAATTTTTATTATAGGATCATATATTTTAACATATCATATTGTCCAATCAACATTCTGTCTCTATTTCCTTAAGAGGCAAATAACTAAAAAAACAAACATTCTTATCATTATAATAACTTCCATCCTTCAACATTTTATCTCCCATTGAAATATTATCTTAAGGGAAAATTACTTTACGATGATGGACGACCGCCCATAGGGGTTTACTGCACAAGACACTGTAGAGGAAATATCCTAGTGAATAGAAGACGCTTGGCTAGATTCGAGAATGTCAGCTGGCTAGACTCGGGTCGGTCAAATAGAAATTTTCGAAAAAACATGCATTTTTCTATTGTGCGCTTTTATTTTTTTTTATTTACAATAAATCCCTACAGTTGAATTCATTATTTTTCTGAAAAATTTAATTGAATTTGTATATGTATTCATTATATTTATAATAATATTAAAGATGTTTCATTATATTTACATGTAAATTCATTATAAATCTAATATCCATTATAATAAATTATGAAAATTCAATATTCTCTATGTCAGTACTTAC
This sequence comes from Codiaeum variegatum, assembly GCA_948294925.1. Taxonomy (NCBI): domain Eukaryota; kingdom Viridiplantae; phylum Streptophyta; class Magnoliopsida; order Malpighiales; family Euphorbiaceae; genus Codiaeum; species Codiaeum variegatum. The sequence continues at coordinate 9,483 of CAOJBK010430356.1, read as the reverse complement.
ATTTAGTATAATAAACTATGAAAATCCTATATTCACTACATCAACCCTTACATTCACTATAATAAACTATAAAAATTGAAGATTCACTATATGAAAATCCTAGATTCACTATATATTCAATTTAGATTCACTAAAAAAATAACGATATTCATTTAAATTGTTAAAAGTTCACTAAAATCTAAAAAACAAAATTAATAATTAAACATAAACTTACATATTACATTGTTTTGAGTTTGTGAGAATATTCTTCAATCTTTTAGAGAGAGCTTTTTGTCTTTCAGTCGTTTTCAACAAAATAGTAAAATGAATTTTTTTTTTGTTTTTACTGAATATAGACTCAGTTCTATATTCACTATATTGAAATCTTACATTCACTATAATAAACTATGAAAATTTTAAATTTACTACATCAATACTTTGTATTCACTAGAATAAATTAGCAAAATTATTAATCTATTTTTCTAAGTTCTTAGAATTATCTTCAATCTTTTTAGAGAGAGCTTTTCATTTTCAACAAATAGTAAAGTGAATATTAGTTTTTCATTGAATATATAATGTGTTTAATGAAACTTTAATTTTTGATAAGTGAATCTGGTGTTTTTTAATAATTTTGAACCGATTTCAACTATTATTAAAGTTTATTTATTTTTATTAAAATTTGATTTTAAATTTACTTAGAATTATTTAATGAAGAAGTTGAGAGGACTATTTAGAATTGTGAAGAATGTGTGTGTCGTTTCTCCTGCTTTTTCATTTCAACAAAAAAGTAAAATGAATTTTTTTTTGTTTTTACTGAATATAGACTCAGTTCTATATTCGCTATATTGAAATCTTACATTTACTATAATAAACTATAAAAAGTTTAAATTCATTATATCAGTATTTTATATTCGCGATAATAAACTAGCAAAATTATTAATCTATTTTTCTAAGTTCTTAGAATTATCTTCAATCTTTTAAGAGAGAGCTTTTCATTTTCAACAAAGAGTAAAGTGAAATTATTAATCTATTTTATTAATCTATTTTTCTAAGTTCTTAGAATTATCTTCAATCTTTTTAGAGAGAGCTTTTCATTTTCAACAAAGAGTAAAGTGAATATTAGTTTATCATTGAATATATAATGTGTTTAATGAAACTTTAATTTTGATAAGTGAATCTGGTGTTTTTTAAAATTTCGAAGTGATTTCAACTATTATTAACGTTTATTTATTTTTTTAAAAATTTGATTTTAAATTTAAATTTACTTACAATTATTTAATGAAGAAATTGAGAACATTATTCAGAATTGTGAAAAACGATGCGCGCCGTTTCTCCTGCTTTTTCATTTGATGTAGCCTTTTTCGTCTTTTTATTCCAACTTTAATATTGGTGGGGCTGGTTCCAGCCAGCTGAATATTTTCTAGTCCAGTGAATAAGATCTTTATCTTAAAATAAGTGTTTTTTCAAGAATATCTTCTTTAGTATTTTTTTTAAAGAAGAAATATCTTCTTAAATTTAAAATTTTCATTTTGATGCATATTCTCTCATCTTGAAGGTTGCATAGACCGTCTCATATTCAAATTCACACAGAAGGGCACCCATTATTTCCTTCTCAAATATTTTGGATCGTCATATGTGTGCATGTGCGACGAATTAACTCACCAAAATATTGGAATAATTTATCAAATAATTACTTAGCAAAGAAATTGACTGGAAATGTCAACTAAAATACTTGACTATAAATTCTTAGAGATAATGTACTTTATATGAATGTGTATATATTACATTACCTTCAAAACTGTGGCCAATCGTCATCTCCTCTTTTCTCACATTATCGTCCTTGATATTTGAATATATGTCCATGCCCACTGGCCATAAGTAGCTCACTATTCATTTTTTTTTATGTATACTAATTTAATGGTGTAAACAAATGCACGCAATCATATAATAAATATTACACTTATAAAATTTTTATAATTTATTTACCAAATATGGCTTTGTTTATTTTCAGAAAATAAATTATTTTTGAAAATTATTTTCTCAGATAATAAATTATTTTTATTATTTAATTATACACTTAAAATTTTAAATAATTTATTTTTTAATGTTTAGCATGTTTTGAAAAATATTATTTTTATATAAAAAGTTATTAAAATATTTAATATTTTAATATTTTTAATTTATAATTAAATATAAAAAAATTATATAAAATAATTTTTTTTAAAAAAATTTCTAGCAACCGGCCGTCACCGATTGACGTGGTGACCAACAGTTAGTGGTGGCTGTAGTTCTCCAAAAGTGATTATCGTTAGTTAATATGTTAATTAATATATATTTATTTAATTTAAATATTTTTTCATTGGTGTGTCAAAATCCGAAAAATGACTTCCTACTCTCAAAATGAAAAGCTATTTTCCTGAAAATGACTTAGTTTTCTTTTTAAGCAAGAAAATATTTTTCTTTAACCAATTTTCTAGCATGCATCAAAAGCAGAAAAATGCAGAAAATATTTTCTTGAAAAATATTTTTTCTGAAACAAATGGAGCCTATATTTTTACTTTAATTAATCAATTAATTTAAATTGTTATTTTAAAAAATAAAGAGTTAGAGATAAATAATGTGTGGAAATAAGGAAGTTACACTGAAAATGTGGGTAGGGACATTTTTATCCAATGAAATTTGGAGTCCCACAAGTGTTAGCTTTATTATTTAACATCAATACATTTTTTATTTTTTATTATTATAGAAGACTCAATGAATCACGGATTACATAATTAGAGCAATTGACACAGTGAGTAACGCGAAAGATCGTCACAAGAATAAACCCTTAGAAAATAAGTTTCAAAACTAGAAACTCAAAGAATCTCAAAGTGAGAATTTAGCAAATTGCTAGAATTAAGATTAATTAATAATTGATGAATGTGTAATCATAATTACCTAAAATAGCCTATTTATAGGAATTACATAATCTTAATCTAAAACTAATAAAAAATTACAATTATAATAATAAAATAATAAATAATCCTCAATCTACTATAAAAGTAATTAAAATACTTACTAAATAAGAATTATAACTAAATAAGGAAAATAATTAAAATATTAGATGAATAAAAAAAACTAATTAGGAGTTCTTATTAAACAAGAAAAATAATTAAAGACTCTAAAATAATTAAATAATTTAAATAAATCTTAAAAGTGCCCTCATCATACACCTCTACTTCAAGAAAACTCGTTCTCGAGTTGACTGTTTGAACTTGAAATCTCTCATGCTAAATAAATAAATATTTCAAATAATTCAATGACTTGATTCATCAATTGGAATGCTTCAATGCACAGTCAATGAGTAATTGAAACTTTATCTTTATGAACACGTTTAGTGCATAACCAAAAAATAATAACTAAGTATTCAAACAGCGAATCTCTCACCCAAAAACTTTATTATTTCCATATAAATCTCTTAAGTGTTTTTGCACCTCCACTAGAATCTTATTCACCTTTAATGATTCATTCATAAATTTCTTCACCATGATTAATAAATGAATCATCTCACCATTCACTCTCACTTCGAAAAAATTCCACCGCGAGTTTCTGATTAGTATATATGAACTATGCAATAACAATTTTGGTTGAAAGTTCAACTAACATGGAATAGGAAAGTAATTATTAACCTCAATAAAATCAATATTATTGTTTCTTCCTATATCCCCTTCAATTATCTCTATCCCAATATTCCCAAACCCTTCTTCCTCTTCAATTAATTCAACCTCCATTGGTTTCAACTCTTTCATGGTGATTGCTTCAACTTGTAGCTTTTGCACTTCCTTTTCCTCAACTTCAAATTCTTGACTATCATTATTAACTCACAAGTATCCACCACTAAATTATCTTGATCATCAATAAAATCCAAACTCCCAAATTCAATTACTTCACATGTAAAAGTCTCATCCTTCTTGGGTTGAATCTCATCACAACTCTCTTAATAAATTTGAATAATATGATGAGTAAAAAAATTCTCTAACTTCATATAATACCTATTTATCTTTTTATTCAAATCATATGACACAAAACAACCAAGATAAAATTCATCAATTAATAAATTTTTCATCTTTGTTTTACCATATCTCTTTTGATAATCAACCCACCATTACAAAGCACAATCTATTAATTTCATTAAAGTAATTTTAACCTTTTCCACCTCATGAATATTATGATAATCGAAATATATCTCTAAATCAAATAACCACTACACAAAATCTTTTTCATAAAAATTATCATCAAAATAAGAAATACCTTTAAGACTAGGAATACCTTTGTAGATATATTGATTATGAGCTCCACTAGATCTCCTATTTATTTGAGGAATCTATTCAACGATTAGTCTACCATGGCTACCTCCTCCGATTTGAGTCAATGCATTGTTCCTATTCCCTTGAACACCTTCTCATAACAAGATACGTAGTTGTCCAGTGATTTCTGCCAACTGTTGTCCAATATTATGAGTTGCAATTCTTTGTTCTTCAATTGCTCTCTAAACAATTTTTAACCCTTGAACTTCATCATAGAGTCGGCTACCACTACTATCATGAGTCATCTGATTGGGAGAATTCTATTTCTGATACCACCTGACACAACATGTAACGTGAAAGATCTTCACAAGAACAAACTCTTAGAAAATAACTTTCAAAGCTAGAAACTCAAAGAATCTCAACGAGATAATTTAGCAAATTGCTATAATTAAGATTAATTAATAATCAATGACTGTGTAGTCATAAGGACCTAAAGTAGTTTATTTATAGGAGTTGCATAATCTTAATCTAAACCTAATAAGAGATTACAATTATAATAATAAAATAATAAATAATCCTAAACGAACTATAAAACTAATTAAAATACTTGCTAAACAAGAATTCTAACTAAATAAGAAAAATAATTAAAATGTTGGATGAATAAGGAAAACTAATTAGGAGTCCTTATTAAGCAATGAAAATAATTAAAGACTCTAAAATAATTAAATAATTAAAATAAATCCTAAAAGTGTCCTCATCAGTAATAATTCCTTTACACACATCTCTAAGACAAAATCTTGCGTAATGTGTGTTCAAATCTATGGCCTTTGCACAAGTAGACTTATCATTAGATGAGTATTGGAACTCAGTTGTACAAAATTGATTAGCTTGTGCTAAGTCTAACATTCACTAACTTATAAGCCCTTTGTAAATCTTATTGTTCTTCTGATGTGGATTCATTCCCAAAAACACCAATAAGACTTGGCCTATGACCTAACATCAATGAGTCGGTACGCTTGCTTACAAACGGATTGGCTGACATTATTCTTTAGATTTGATTTAGACTGAAATCATCTTAGTCCAACAAAAGGAGCTTAAACATAGTTCTCAGGATCTAGTCTGTTTAGGCATAAAGTTTTGATACCTGTGAGGCCCCGTCTGAAGCCCACGGTATTTCCCAGCATGCCTTCAAGTGTATGACTTAAGGAAACTAACCACAAGGGGTCAGATTGCGCATGACATCACAGTTGTGGCCATGTCCCACATTTATACGCACCACATGTGTCTATTGGTGTTCACGTGTAATGTGTTTAGAGTCACAACTTAATCTTTAAGAAAATAGATTTTCTCAGGTAATTAAGACCATTTTGTAAAACTCTATCTTTAGAAAAATCTAATTATTTCATCCAATTAGAAAAGGCTGGCTCTCGAACCATTGTTAAGTTCGAGGATTCATGATTTGATAAAAAGATATTCAAAAAAAAAAAAGGTTTTCCAATTTTAAACAGTTTTGGCTTAAGAAAATGTTTAGTTTTGGTTAAAAATAAATTTTTGTGTATGCATGGCATATCATGTGATGAATGAATAGTTTAAGGCATGCCAATCCGTGATGCATGAACATGATATAATATGCATGAAAGAATTAAACGGAAAGTAATAAAGGTGGAAAAGCAAACAAAGGTCCTTTCTCTAGCCTATTGTGAGTTATAAGAAAGGTACACATCACTAAAAACAAAAATGAAAGTGAAATAAATTATTACATAAAAAATAGCAATAACTAGGGGATCCTTTCTCTAGTCCTAAAGGATTTAGGAAAGGCACGCATTCCTCAATACAAATTCATAATTAAAAACAATAAAACTATAGGCAACAAATATTACAACCGATGCATAAAATACAATGAAAATAATAAAAGACAAAAATAAAATAAAAGGAAAAAATGGATAAAATAATTTTGGAGTTGAAGCCTTTGAAAGAGGCTTGTTGCCATATCCCATTGAATGAGAATCAAACCCCACACCGTTCTCCCTTTTCGCGAAGGGTGGGATTGTTCTAAAAAACAGTGGGTAGTGGTTTAGTTAGTTCAGAACTTAGTCCATTTTTAATTTAAAAATGGTTAACCGAGTCGGCTTTTAATCAGTTTAGAATTTTATTAAAATTGACTTTTGATAAATATGATTGCCTAGTTCATTTAGAGCTTCAGTTTGAATTATTTCAGAAAATTAATAAGTTGATAAAGTAAATGCCTTATCAGTTTTAGAGTTTAATTCAGAACCAAAAAGAATTAGAATATATTATATTGTATTTACCTTTGGCTTGTGGGATTTCGGGAGGGGCTTCTCGGAAGGCTTAATGAACCTAGACCGTGTCTCTGTTGTGTTTAGAAAGGATTAATGAATATCTATCTAGACTGGACTTGTGAAAATTGAACTGTCTAACAGATTGGAAATCAAACGCCTTTAGTGAAATTTGAGTGGTTCATGTGTTTTTGGATCGATGTAGTATGAATTTTGATGTCTGGACAGGATTTGTGAGTATTTGGAAGCATCTGGAAAAAGTTCAAAAAAGTCCCTTCGAAAATTGTCCAGGAGGGTTGTATTTATAGAAAATTGAGTCAGAAAATCCAGGAAAATCAAAATACATGTGTTTTGTTCCAAACATGCACGCTTGTGCCAAACACATGCATTTAGGCCTAAACGTGTGCATTTGGGCTTGGCTGTCTGGGCCTAATTTTCTGAGTCTAGTCCGGTCTAATTTGGTTTGATTTTTTAGATTTTCTGGTTTTGTTTGAGGTCTGATTGGAGCGCGGTTTGAATCGTAGGACTGGTATTAACTGGCCAGATTTAGGGGTGCAAAAATTAGGATTTTTATGTGAGAATATATCCGGATATGCAAAATTTTTCATATAAATCTTGCAATCTAAAATTTTCGTCTCGAGAGTTGCCCTGAATGCAACAATGGACATTGCCCCTTAACCATATTCTGTTTTCAAACTTTTAAGTCCGATTGAGAGTCATGAGGCAATCAGCAATTCTAGAGATGCTAAATTAAGGGTTCACAATACCATATTGAAGTCTAGAGATTCGTACATATGTGGATTTATAAGTGGATAAGTGTTAGCCCCTGCTAACACAAAATCAATTAGCTATGCTAAATCTAACACTCATTCATTTAAAAACTCTTCATTTATTTTTTAATGAAATTCACTCAGTATATACCTTGTTAAGTGAAATTGGATTTGACTTATGGCCTAACATTAATAGGTTGTTTGACATTTACTCACAAATGGACCGGCTGACATTTCTGATTCAACTTTTATCCTAACTAGAACCATCATCAGCCTAACAAATGAGAGCTTGAAATCATCAGTCTAACAAAGGGGAGCTTGAATATGGGTACTAGAAACAAGTCTGTCAAGCATGAAGCTTTGGTACCATATTCAAGTCGACGAACCCATACACAAGTGAACTTCTAAGTGATCAAGCATTGAAACTTATTTGCATAAAACTAATTGGTTTGTGTTATTTTAATATAGAATTCAATAATTAACACACCCTTAAGTGCAATCAAGCTTCACATATTGCCTAACACAAGCAGGCCGATCAACACTAGCTCACAAAATGAACCGGTTATCATTTCTTCATCGGCTGCAGTTCAGACTAGAAATCATCATCAGTCTAACAATGAAATTTAAATATGTTTTCCATGATCCAATCCCTTTGGACATAGAACTTTGATATTATTAAAGTACAAATGAGTTTATAATTGGACAAATATTGAAATCTACTTGCATATGCTTTAATTTGAATCACTTGTTTATGAATATATTTATCAAGTCTGATTGTGGATCACATTATATTGATATGTCATATGGCTGAAAATTACCCACAAAATTATTACAGCTTCAATTTCGCCTTAATTTATGGTGCTTTTGTCTCGACTTAGTATTCTTATCATTGTAGATTCCCCTTAAAATATGGGTCCATCAATTAATGAATTGAAAAAGGCCCTTATTGGCAGCAAGTTAATGATGTATTTTTCTTCCAAGGATCTGTTTTTTTTTTTCTTTCTATTTCCTTCGTTTTTGTATGCTCATTTTCTATTTCCTTCATATAAATTAGTACTAATAGTTTTGTTTTTAAGAAGTCAAGTTAAATAAATTTCATCACTAAATTTAAAAAAAAAAAAAAACTCTTTCCATCTTTAAAAATAGTTCTATTTTTAATTTAAAAATTAAAATTAAATATATTTAACCTTGAAATTTTAAAAAGATATATAATATAATATAAATAATATCATAAAATTTATTTTAAAAAATATTTTCATTTTATATATTTTTATATTATATAATAACATAAAAATACTAATCAAAATATTACATAAAAGACTATAAAAAATTAAACAGAACTATCTTTTAAAACATAGTTAGAATACAATAATATTATATATAAAGAAATTATTATATTTATTTCTCCAAAAAATATATATATCTTTATAATTTTTCATATCATCTAATAATAAAAATAATTATGAAAGTATTGTGTAAGAAACCACAAAAAAGTCAGTATGCCTATTGTTTTGAAATAGAAAGAATTTTTTTTTAAATGTTTTTTTTTTAATTTTTAATTTCTTTTTAAAATTAAGCATTAACTATCATATTCAACAATGATTGATAATACAGTCATCTCCTTTTATTATTATTATTATTATTATTATTATTATTTACTTACTTTCTTTGCAATACCAAAATCACATAAGAGTGTATTTTGGATGGTGAATTTTTTTTTTTAGGCTTTGGATGGTGAAATTTAAAATACAATATTTGATTAAAATTTATCATTTGAAATATTTGAGTTCATTCATTCGAAAATTTTGCATTTCAAATTTGATTGTTTAGCCAAATGTAAGATTTAAAATCTCAAATTCTTATTGATATGTGTTCGGATTATCATAGTTTGAAGTCAACTGTGCTAACCAATCTCCTCGAACCTCCAAACTCCAACTTGTTTAGTTACCACTCCTTTCGGAGTTTAGACTTATGATGGAGACACGTATCTCCATCACTCACTGATGTGTTTTTTTCAGAGTTTACTTTTTTCTTTTGTTATATATATCTTTTATACTCAATTTTCACACGCACAAGTGTACGAAATCGTATCAAATAATAAAAATCGATAAGTCCCGGTATCGTTCTCCCAAGGAAATTTCTTTGCAATTC
>CAOJBK010429701.1:0-33245 GCA_948294925.1 Codiaeum variegatum | reverse complement strand
TCGTTGCTTGGGGTGGAGGTTGTGAAACTAGAGTAGATGGGCTTGGGGCTTGAGGTTGGCTAATGAGGTGCTGTAGGCTCAGTAAAGAGGTAGCTATGTTAGCTAAAGCTGCATTTGGGTCAGGTGGTGTTTGAGATGTGTTTGCTGCTGGGTTTACGGTAGGAGGAGGACTATCCTCTACCATGCGGTCATCTTCGCGAGCTGGGATGTGTTCCATTGTGAATTGTGAATCTGTGATAGGTTTTTGAAAGGGAAAACTCTGCGTTTTCCACAGACGGCGCCAAATGATGAGTGTTGGTTCTGATCACGCTGGGATGTGACTACTCTGGTTGAGTCTGGATGGACCTGCACAGAGAGAAAGACTGGTCAAAGGTGCCGGACGTGGTGTCCGGCGATAACCCTCCAACGCTCAAGTCAGTGAAGGGGTTGAATCACAGATGGAACAATATGTAGTTGAGAGCTTTTGAGGATATGTTTGGTCTTACCTTGTTCAGATTGTGGATGCATGAATTTATAGGGTGTGAAAACCCTGTTCAAGGAGGTACGTGGCATGCTAGGATGCGCTATCAGTGTACTTCTCCATGTGGTCTGTGACCCCTGTCCGTTGTAAGGTTCTGAACCCCAAAGGTCGCTAGAGGACAAGTCGAAGCTGTCTCTTGGGTTCGGCCCGGACTAGATGGAGCAGGTTCGGTGCGAATCCAACTAGGCTTGTTGGGACTGGATTAGGCCGAAGGCGATGTAGTATCACCAAGATTTCACATTCTCTCAATCCAAACAATCCATAAAAGAAGTAAAATTCTTCAAGTAAGAAAGTTCAAGAAGATTGAACTACAATTATCGACTTACCCTAATACTTATTAATAGATAAATCTATTTATAAACCTTAAAATTTAGTATATTGTAGATCTAAATTTGATTTTCTTTTTCCCACTTAAAAAAAGAGAAAAAATATATATTTTTAAATAGTTTAAGAGTAAACAGAAAAGAGAAATGAAAATCCACTCCTGGTTCATCCAAGCAAATCCTAGATGAAGGCAGGGGTGAAGAGAGAGTGAAAGGTTAGGGGAGAGTGCTAAAGTTTAGTTGGGTTTGGAACTTTGGATCTTTAGAAGAAAAAAAAATTCATCTCGTACCAAGTTGGTACCTTATATGTTCTTGTATAGAATAGGTAGAAAAAAATAAGAATAAAATAGAAAACCAACGTTTTAATCTCAGAATATATTGTCGGATTAGTTTGGAGTTTCACTTAATAATTAATCACATGTAATTATCACTAAATCGGATAGTATCAACACTGAAAACAAGAAAAAATCACGTAGCTTCCACTATTATCTAAGCTATAAATACAAACGAACATCTACTGAATCATAGTGTCAGAGCCAACGGGACTACTAATGTAGTATTAAATTTTACAACGACATGTTACTTTCTTTATTTATTATCCCATCTTTTTTGGGTATCTCATACAAAGATAGTGCACAGAAACAAAGCAACGTTCATTTTTGCAGGTGATTGCAACTTGTAAGCCTTTTTATTTATTGTTCTTAAAATGTACCCAAATTAACTGAATTTTATGAGAATATATCATCTATATTCCGTTTGCAATAGTATGAAACATGGCAATTGCAATAGTATACTATGCGCAACGCTAGATTAGAACCATTATGGTTGAACTTGAATAAGTCTGTATAAATAAGACAGTGGTCATGGGTGGCTGAACGTTGTATCCGACGATAACCCTCCGACGCTCAAGTCAGTAACAGATCATATTGATGAAAGCTCTCAATAATAAAATTTAGTAAAGTATTTAGATTGTGAGGATAAGTGTTCATTATCTCGTTTGAGTTGTTGAAAACTGTATTTATAAGAGGAAAATCTTGTTGAAGAAGACAGATGTCAGTTCCAGATACTTTGCAGTGTACCTCTCCATGTGATCAGTAACAATTGTCTACTCCGGGGCCCTAACTCCGAATGTCATAAAAGACAGAATTTATTGTGAGTCTAAGATTCGAGTAGGATAAGATGCTATAGAGTTTGGTCAAGATCCAAATATGTAGTTTGAGCCGAATCAGGCCAAGGCTGGACAGTATCAGTATACATATCAGTTGTATTTACCACGAGCTCCAAAATGGTTCTTAGGATGGAAAGAATCAAACAATATTGCACATTAGTTTGTCAAGTGTGCTAAATAATTAATTAATTAACTTTATCATTATCATATGGCAAAAAAAAAACACTATATTATTATTTTCATTTGAAGGAAATTCATTAAGATTTAACGAGAAGTCTTTTTCTTTTCTTTTTCTAAAAAATTATAATGATGATTGTTATTTGCTTTTTTTTTTTTTGAATGGAAAACACTTACTACAACGGATATATAGTTAATATTATACACTCAATAAATACAAAATGTAATACTTTAATATTTATGGTCATTTTAGTTTTTTTTTTGTCAAATTTGATTGAATGAATGGGTAAGTATATTATGTCGGTTAAAAAATGGTAGCTTTTCCTTAAATACATATTGATCATTGACAAAAATAATATAAAAAAAAAGTTTTGATTATCAAATTAGCTCTTGAAAAATAGATTAATTTATATATAAGAGTAAATTACAGAAAGATTTTCGGACCAAAAACAGCTTAATTGGTAGTTTTTTTAAAAGAAAAAAAGAAAAATTTTTGAGTAGGAAATTACATGAGAGCCAAGAGGTCAAAAGCACGAAAATGAGCAAGAAAGAAATGGAACATGATCAATCCACCGTACAAATACAAATAGCATTGCTGTTCCACTTTCCACTTAACAAATAATGAATTTGTTAATTCAACAAAACTCAGCAGTCCCTCTCCCAAGATCTCTCCACGTGTGCACTGTTTTGTCCTACGTGTCTTTTCTGACGTGTCCACGCTCCCCTATTCACGACTTTTTATTTTTAAACCCCACCTCATCCCTCCCAATTTCATTCTACCAAACACTTTCCTTCTCTCTCTAAAAATTCAAATTAAGCTTTCAATCAATTTCTTTCAATCATTCACTTTTCATACCAAACAAAGAAAAGCTAACAATGGCAGAGACTTACACAAGAAAATTGATCGTTGAAGTCTGTAATGCGAAGAATCTGATGCCTAAAGACGGCCAAGGAACAGCCAGTGCTTATGCTATTGTAGATTTCGATGGCCAGCGGCGGAGGACGAAGACTAAGTTCAGAGATTTGAATCCTGAGTGGGATGAAAAGCTTGAATTTCTTGTCCATGATACTGACTCCATGGCTAATGAGATTTTAGAGATTAATCTGTATAATGATAAGAAGATGGGGAAAAGAAGCACTTTTCTTGGTAAAATTAAAATTGCTGGTACTGGATTTGTTAAAGTTGGATCCGAGACTCTGGTTTATTATCCATTGGAGAAACGAAGTGTGTTTTCACAGATTAAAGGAGAGCTCGGGTTGAAAGTTTATTACATTGATGAGGATCCACCTGCTGTGGCGGCGGCAGATAAAAAAACTGAAGAAACAGCACCGGTTGCGGCTGAGGAGAAGCCTCCTGAAGTTGAAACGAAACCGGAGGAAGAGAAGAAGGAAGAGAAAACTGAAGAGAAAAAAGAGGAGGAGAAAAAGGAAGAGCCGAAATCAGAGTCTAACACTGAAGCTAAACAAGATGAGGAAAAAGATTCTAAAAAACCAGAGGAGGCTCCAGCTCCTCCTGCACCGCCGGCAACAGCAGCAGAGGTGGATAATCCACCACTGGCACACAGTGAAAAGTCGTCAAATCAGCAAAAAGATAAGCCGCCAGCAGACACCGCGAAAAACTCTTCCATCACAATCAATGACCTTGATCTCCGGTCATTGGCCAGCGATCGAGGCCGCAGCGCATACGATCTGGTAGATCGGATCCCATTTCTATACGTCCGTGTTGTAAAAGCCAAAAGAGCAAACTCTGAATCAAATCCCCCTGTGTATGCAAAGCTTGCGATTGGTACACACAGTGTGAAAACCAAATGTCAGAGTGATAGAGACTGGGATCAAGTGTTTGCATTTGATAAGGAAGGCCTCAATTCAACTTCTCTGGAAGTTTCAGTGTGGGCAGAGGAGAAGAAAGAGAATGAAGAGAAAACAGAGAGTTGTTTGGCTACGGTGTCGTTTGATTTGCAGGAGGTTCCTAAGAGAGTACCACCTGACAGTCCTCTAGCACCTCAATGGTACAGTTTTGAATCAGAAAGCTCACCGGGAAATGACGTCATGCTCGCCGTTTGGATCGGTACTCAAGCAGATGAAGCGTTTCAAGAGTCTTGGCAGTCAGATTCGGGTGGGCTAATACCCGAGACCCGATCCAAGGTGTATTTGTCACCAAAGCTTTGGTATTTGAGATTAACGGTCATCCAAACCCAAGATTTGCAGCTAGCTTCCGCAACCGAACCTAAGCCTCGGAGTCCAGAGCTATATGTCAAGGCTCAACTTGGGGCCCAGATCTTTAAAACGGGTAGGACTGGCACTGGGTCCTGCTCCTCTAATCCGACGTGGAACGAAGATTTAGTTTTTGTGGCGGCTGAGCCGTTTGAGCAATTTTTAACTGTGACAGTGGAAGATGTGACCAATAGGCAATCAGTGGGCCAGGCTAAAGTACACATGACAAGCATTGAGCGGCGCACTGATGATCATACAGAGACAAAATCAAGATGGTTTAATTTGGTTGGTGATGAAAGTAAACCATATGCGGGAAGAATACATTTGAAAGTCTGTTTGGAAGGTGGTTATCACGTGCTAGACGAGGCAGCTCACGTGACTAGTGATGTTCGAGCTGCGGCTAAACAACTAGCCAAGGCACCAATTGGTTTATTGGAAGTGGGAATCAGAGGGGCCACTAATCTACTTCCGGTTAAAACTAAAGATAATACACGTGGAACAACTGATGCTTACGTGGTAGCTAAATATGGGCCCAAGTGGGTTCGTACCCGTACAATCCTTGATCGATTTAATCCACGGTGGAATGAACAGTACACATGGGATGTGTATGATCCATGTACTGTACTCACAATTGGTGTGTTTGATAATGGAAGGTACAAACAAGGAAAAGATGTTAGAGCTGGGAAAATCCGGATCCGTTTATCAACATTGGATACAAATCGGGTCTACCTCAATTCTTATTCACTCACAGTAATATTACCCAGTGGAGCCAAGAAAATGGGAGAGATTGAAATAGCAGTCAGATTTTCATGTTCATCATGGTTAAATTTAATCCAAGCATACACTACTCCAGTGCTTCCTCGAATGCACTATGTGAAGCCTTTAGGTCCAGCCCAGCAAGACATATTACGCCACACAGCTATGCGAATTGTCACAAATCGGTTAGCCCGATCTGAGCCACTATTGGGTCAAGAAGTGGTTCAGTACATGTTGGATAGTGATACACATATGTGGAGTATGAGGAGAAGCAAAGCTAATTGGTTTAGAGTTGTGGGTTGCCTCACACGTGCGGCTGCTTTTGCACGTTGGTTAGATGGGATTCGCACCTGGGCTCACCCACCTACTACTGTTTTGGTTCATGTGTTGCTTGTGGCTATTGTGTTATGTCCACATCTATTGCTTCCCACTGTGTTCATGTACGCCTTTTTGATAGTAGCATTGAGGTTTAGATATAGACAAAGGATGCCACATAACATGGACCCAAGACTTTCTTACGTGGATGCAGTGGGTCCAGATGAGCTTGATGAAGAGTTTGATGGATTTCCAACCACAAAATCAGCTGATGTGGTTCGAATTCGGTATGATAGATTGCGGGCTCTATCAAGTAGGGCTCAAACACTTTTAGGTGATTTGACAGCTCAAGGGGAGCGTTTAGAGGCATTATTTAATTGGAGGGACCCAAGAGCTACTGGGATTTTTGTGATGTTTTGCCTGGTTGCTTCGTTGTTATTTTACGTGGTGCCGTTTAAGTTATTCGTGCTTGGCTCTGGTTTCTATTATATCCGCCATCCAAGATTTCGTGACGATATGCCGTCTGTACCTATGAATTTTTTCAGGCGACTACCATCGCTGTCAGATCAAATTCTGTAGACTTTCTTGTTGAAGTAATTTTTTTTTTAGCCAAATTCTTGTTGAAGTAATTTGTGATGGAGGGGAGGGGAAGCTTTTAATTTTCTGTAAGGGGTTATAACAATTGAATTTTTATTACTATTATTAATTTATTTATTCATATTATTTATTACTAGTTGTTACTTGTATGGTATTTGGATTTTGAGCTTTAAAATGTTGGGAAAAGTAATATGATGGTGGGTTTGGATAAAGTGGAAAAGTGACCGTTATAGTATTTGTTTGTGGGGCGGTGTGGTGAATTTGTAGTCGTGGAAATTTTTGAGCAAGGTGACCGTTAGATGAGTGACCAACCGACAATTTATGAGGCTTCTAAGTAACGTTGCCTGTTACATAAAGAATCACTAATTACAGACACTGTAAAATTAGCAAAACTAATTACTGGTTAACAAAACTAAAAACAATAAAGAATAACAACACATGCTTCATCAAGGACACAGATTCAACTAAACTTAGAACCGATGATTTTAACTTTGATGAGCAAATTTTCTTACTCTTTTAATTCAGAGTAGCATTGCATCTCCATTTCTGGAGTTACATGTTTTGTTTGCATTAAAGAGAATATACATTAAAGAGAATAAGATCATTAGAATTTTTTGCCTGATAAATTTCATCAAACAAGGGATCTGAAACAAATTAAAATAGAACAATACATTTATTAGTAATTCAATAACAAAAAACACAATATTGTTTTCTGATATGCTCATTTTCAGGTACTTATCCTAATTTACTATAATAATAATGTCACAACAGCTTTTTACATACACCTTTAGTGTTACATCAAACCACCTGCTACTATAACACTCCCATTCACTAGTTTTTATGATCTTCAAAGCAGAATTTTTATCTACATTGCCGTTTACTGAAATTCTTCTCCGAAATAAGTTTCAAGAGCAGATTTCGCAACCTTCTTGACCCTGGTCCAGGTTTCAAAACACCATAATTCTCATTTTGTAAGCCTGAACATGCCTTACTATGCCTCCTCCCACTCCCTAAACACCAACCACCATAAGAAAATTGTCCGTTGTATCTCTTCAGAAGATCACGATCAATCTTGTCGAGAACTGGGTCATTTTTCTTGAACTTCCTGGCAAATGGACGGCTGCTCAGGACCATTCTTCTGTAATCTTTAAGCCCCAAGTATCTTGGATGCTGTTTGGGAGGTGTATCCCAAGTGATATAGTGAAGGTCATGGTTAGCTGTAGTGTTTTTGTAGTCCTCGGAGTTGCATATAAGTGTTTGAAAGTACCCTTCTGGTGAGGATACAAAGTTAGTGTAGTAGAGAAGGAGAGTTCTTGGCAAGTTGTCCCAACCCACAATGCAATACTCTGCAAAAGATCTTGACAATACTGTCCAAGCTGAGCCTGTATTTTAGTACAACACAATAATTAATGAAAATAACATTATATTATGAAATTAAGCGCAATCGCCCATCCGCCCGCCCGCAGGATATTGATCCATCATAAAACAAAAGAAATGAGATGAATAATAGTTTTATGCTATTTAACTAACTTCATGGCCTGATACCACATGCTACCAATTGAAGCATAAAATTAATAATGCTACTAGTTCTGAAATTTAAGCCACCATTTTGTGTCTCTCCATATATTCGCAGGCAGTACAAGTGCCACTGACATGAACGTGTGGTTCTCTGTTCAACTAGAGTATTATATTCAGTTTTTTAGCTATTTTAATATAACTATAAAGCAACTGCAGTCTCTATATTAATTATTTTCTTAATCTAATATATATTGAGAGATTCGTCATCATTGTTAATCTAAAAGGTCCACCATACGAGAAATAAAGCACTTGTATCCCCCCAATATTCATTAGGCTTTGGCATTTGCATTTTCTGGACTAGTCAGTCTTAAGAAATGTATACACCTGTTGGCCCTTGATCCCATCAAGGACTTATATATGATTCCTGGAAATTTTGAGGTTCCAAGGAGTTTGCTAGTTTACTTCAATGGTGACCATATATAAACTTGTATACATTCTTAGTCGAGGAAAGCAATTTTTAATGCTTACTATCACATGGATGCTCAATCGGCTAGCATCAACAGCCAAGTATCTAACAGGCTAACAGCACTAAGATGCAGAAATTTAAAGAAAGGGACAGCCACAATCACGAAAATTACAGTTTCAAAAAAGAGAGCTCATATCAACTTGGGTAGCTGTAGTCTTGCTCTTAATGAAGTCAAAATCTTCACTTTATACACTATCCTGCACTTGCACCCCCTTTTCGATTTCTAACACAAGTTAGCTTTTGAATATTTTGTGATCTTACTAATGCAATAAGCATGATTGGACCATACAAGAATGGAACAATATTTGTTTTGACAATTCAATATAAATAGCAAGTTCATTTCAGTTATTAACCTTTCATTGAAGTGATGCCATGTCTAACCATACCTATGTGGCATTAGTAACTTGTGTAAAAACCAATACAGAAATAGATATCCTAGCCAACTAACCACAACTTGATTTTGATATTCATGTCTAACTTTATTTCTAAGGTTGGTGGTTATAGTTTATTAGTAATATCATTGATTATGTGTGAGGTCTTACTCAATCATCATTTGAAGCAAACAAACAAATTATGGTTTACAATAAGAAAAAGATTAATTGAAAATGAGATTTTAATGGCCAGATGGTGCAATCTTAGATAATTGGACCTACTTAAATAAATAGAAAAAGGAGTTTCTGTTTTTATTAATACTTTTTTTTCCTACCTACCTGAATAAAAAAAACGACAAGATTTAGAATTTAATAAAGCTAAATTAAAAAGTTTTCAAATTATGCCCTTAGGTTTCCAGGAATTTACAAATTCGTGTCGGTCAAGGTTTGATATGATGACAACTAGATGATATAATATAAGGTAAAAAGGCAGACCACAGTGCCAGAAGGCTCCAACGCTAAGGCGGGCTCAAGCGAAGGAGACCCTATGTGTACGCGGCCTTCCCTTGGCATTTCTGCCAAGAGGCCGTTTCCAGGGCTCGAACCTTGGACCTAGGGACGGAAAGTCAGCGCATCCACCATTGCGTCAAGGCCCGCCTTCATGATATAATATAAGGTAATGATAAAAAAATTGGAAACACAAAAGGAGCATTTTTCAAATACATATACATCCAAAACAATGGTTGCAATCTGAAAAACACTATAACATTTAATTAATGAATTTTTAAACTTTAAGCTCAGTCACATATGTTATCATGTGCACATTGACCCAGCAATCAGAGATTTCACATGCTAGTGATAAGTACAAGCTATGCATTTGTTTTGTAACTTTGTACTGATGATTGTAAAAAAATGTCTCATTTATGGTGCCTATTGTAAGGGTATGAATGCCAATGCACTGTGAAAAAACATGGATCTGTTCATACTAAATCAAAGACTAGGAAAAAAAATTAACCTGTGAAGAGCTTGAATGCAGTTGGCAAACTCCTTTGTTTAACAACCCACCAAATCTCAGACTTGTTGAGACTGTACAGCCCCGGATCTATCATAATTGGTTTAGCTCTCTTATTCCTAAATAAATACATGTAATTTTCAGCAATTAAATTGAAGCAACCCATAAATTAAAATGGCAATAGTTACTGATTATAACCCAAAAATGAAAAACTTACAGTTTCCAGCCCAAATGACTGCTATGCTGAATAAAGTTTAGATCTTTAGGTAAACCAGAAAATGCATCAATTAGATCTGAAAACAACATTGGGTCACTAAAATCACTTGCATATTGAAAAAATTTGAAGGCAATATAAGAAAAAAAGACAAAAAAAGGGCACTCACCATACCATCTTGGGTGACCAAAGGATAATCAGAAGCACTGAGATTAATAAACCAATCCCATTTACAAGTCTTCAACAAAATAGCCATAGCATGAAGAGTAGTAGAAAGCATAGTTGGGCCTCTATACGTAACCAAATTAGATTTCCCAATAATCCAAACATTATCCACAATGTTAAAAACTGGATCTTTAGAAACAAAATCAGCAATTTTTTTATGCTCAACTTGTGGTGCATCAGAGTCAACATGAATTAAATAGTAATTCCCTGGATGATAAAGTGCTTTAATCATTCTAATTAGTCTCTTAGCATCACTTTAGAAGCTGAAATTAAGTAAGCAAAAGTTACTGGGTAGGGTTTAGAGTGTTTAAGCATGGTTAAATTGATGACTGGGGTGAATCTTGAAATGGGTATTGTTAGTTTTGTTGGGATGTAAAAGAGGGAGAAAAGAATTGAGATTGCCATTAATAAAATGGTGAAGTTTTTGATACCCATTTCATGGGTTAGTGAGAAAAAACTGTAGAGGGAAGAACTTTGTGTAGAGATAACTGACTGGTGAAGAAGAGAAAGGTAGTTTTAATGAAGAAGTGGGGGAATAATAAAAAGGCATGGAAGTGTGTGGAGTAGCTCTTGGCCAGAGGGTTCCTTACTTTGAAGGGAAGACCTCCACTTGTCATTATATTTAGCTGGTGGAATGGAGATTTAAGTATTTATTAATTTATTTTTATGTTTCTCTTATTGGTGAGATAGAGATGTTAGTAGGAAGTGAAAGGTGCAAAATTACTATATTTTGGTGGAAATTAAGGTCAAGATGGACATTTTATTCAATTAGAAAGTTATTAATTAACTTCCTTCAATGGCTAATTGAAGAGGCTTATAACTTCATTTAATAAAGACTTTATACATTTTTAAAGTTTTTTTTTTATTAATAACATCTATTTTCTTACATCATCGTCCTTATGCTCATTTTTATTATCATATTATTCAAATACTTTGATATACAGTTTATCATCGTCCATTTTGCAAGTTAACCGATTTTAATGTATTTTAATACATTTTAATTAACTTTTTATTTTTTCAATATAATTATTATCTATCTTTTTAAGATATATATTTTTTTTCTTTTTACATTTTTAATATAATTATTATTCTTTTCCTTATAATAAAAATTAAATATTAATGTTTAATTTTAATAATTAAATAAATTTAATTTTTTAAAAATATATTTATTAAATAATATATAAAAATAAAAAAAGTTAAAAATTAATTTCTTTTAATCATGCTTTCTTCTCACATCTCTCTCTCTCATTCCTTATTCTTCTTCATATCTCTATCTAATTTCCTCTCTTTTTTTTTTCAAATCTCTTTTCTCCTCCTTATAAAATTAACAAAATCATTTATACCTTGAAATCTTTAAATCTTCACTTATGGATTCTTGAGATAGTCGATAAAAGAGAGATGAATGGAAGAAATAGTACACAATAATTGAAGAAAACAAATGAAAGAGAAGAAATCATAAAAAAGGAGCGAGATTGCACGTTTAATTTTCACTTTTATCTTTATTGTCATTTGACTTTTCATTGCGATTTTGATTTTATTTTCACCTGAATTTATTTATTTATTTTTTTAATTTCAAGTTATGATTTTTGGATTTGTGAATCTAAATTTGTACTATATTAGACATTGATATATAATGGTGTCTTTGGAATTGGTAAGATGGTAATAAGAAGAATTTCAAATAAAAACAAAAAGAGGAGGAGAGAAAGAGATTTGAAGAAGATGAAAAAATTATATTAATTTTTATTTTTATAAATTATATTGAAAATCAAAGATTTTGATTTGTTTATTTTTAATTTTTTTTGTTGGTCTTTCTAGTTTATTTTCTCAAAGGATTATAATGGTTGTGGTGATGGTATTTGGATTTTTGAAAGGAGGTGGAGATAGGTTTTGATGGTAGTGGTAAGAGAAATTAGTGAATAAGATGAAAGAAATTGTTTGTTGACAATTTTAATTAATATAAATGTCTTTTGCTTTTTTATTTTAATTATTATTTCATTATTTATTATTTTATAGAAAAATAGTGTATTTTTTTTAAAGAAAATTTAATGGATAATGATTAATTTTGAAATATAGCCATAATGATTGTATTGAAAAACTAAAAATATGAATAAAATATATTTTAAATCATGTAATGGCCGGTTGACCTGCAAAATGGACGTGGTGAATAATAAACCAAAGTACTGGGACATTGTAGTAACGAAAATAAGTACATGGACGATGGTATAACAATGAATAAAGTACAATGATAATAGATGTTATTAAGCCATTTTTTAAAAGTTTTTTTTAAATTCTATTTTATTTTTTTTAAAACTAGAATCTCAAGAATCAATTACCGCACTCAGACATCCCGACTAGGTTAGCACCCATTTAGCAACATTTTCATTTTTGAGAGAGTACAATATTATTAAGAATAATAAAAAAAAGAGTGCTATAAAGTTGCCAAAAAGGTGCACAAAACCAAAAAAGAAACAAGGCATAAGCCTAATACAAAAATATAAAATGTTCACTCCTACTAATATCATTATATAAGAAGGAGCTACAAAAAGGAGCAACAGTAGGCCACCATTGATCCGTCATAATGCTTCTACCTTGATTGGCAAGAGCATCTACAAAACTATTACCTTTTCTGTAAATATGAGTATAGACAACTCTCATCGAAGATAGCAACGATAAGCATTTCGTCCAGCTCGATAAGAGTTTCCATGAAACAAAAAAAGATCTTGTTATTAGAATATTAAGAACTTAAGTTGAATCACTTTCTATCCAGAGTTTATGCCAGCCATTAGCCCAGGATTTTTTGACTGCATAGATCACCGCCTGAAGTTCTCCTGCAAAAGCTAAAGAGGTACCAGTATGGATGGAAAAGCAACGCAAAGCAAAGCCTCGAGAATTTCTAAACACACTACCAGCTCTAGAAAGCCCAAAAAACTCAGAAAAAAGAACCATCAGTCTTTAACTTGATCCAAGAAGGAGGAGGATGTTGCCACTATACTGAAATGATATGTTGCGCACAGGGAGGAATGGCAACAATGTTTAATTGGTGAAGAGTAGACTGCTCATTAACGGAGTTAAAAACAAAGCCAATCTTGAAGGAGGCACACTCCACTAATGAATTTCATAATTTTCTAAGAGTGAAGAAGATACTAGGTTGCTCATCGTAAAAATCATAACATTTCTTCTACGCCATAGGAACTAAATTAACGAAGCAATAGATGTCTTTTAAAGGGCCATAAGTTGGGGGCTGAAACGGGCTTCTGCTGTTCACTTAACAAGCCATTCCAAAGAGCTAGACCAGTCTAAAAAATGACCAAATAACGAGCAGATTGCATCTCATACTGCCTACATAAATTTACAAGAATCGAATAGATGATTAGCGTATTCAACATGCTCATTACAATGCTTGCAAACAGAAGCTAAGGAGAAGCCACGAATTTGGAGCTGAGCTTCTATAGAAAGACATTTATCTACTAATTTCTAGCATATAATGGACCTTGATGAAGGTAAATATTAGGCCCAAAGCCATTTAAACAAGCCTCAGATGTTCTTTTGTAATGCCAAGTTTGATAAAGGCTCTTCGTAGTTACTAATCCCTCTCGATTTTCTTTCCAAATATAGATATATGTTTCATGATTATGCAACCCCTTCACTTGTAAAATCTCATTTGAAATATGTGGGAAAGCAATGCCAAATTGCCAAGGACTATGCCATTTACCATTTTTATCTATAATCTTGAACAGAACTCATAATATCAGTTATCGCAATAAGCAAGTGGCCACAAATAAGAGGAGAAATCCATTTATCATATAAAAAATGCAACTTGATATCAGAACCAATAAGCCACAAGCAATCATTATAAATACGATAATAAATAACACGGATAGAACTCCAAATAGATGAAGAAAAATATGTTCATTCACTACACCATAAATGGCCTAATGCAACAGGCCAGAAAATGTTGTACTAGGCCTTAAAGTGTTGCAATGGATCCCTAATGCAACACTTCGGCAAAAAAATCGTTGGGAAATTCATTGTTGCCTTTGGGGTCAAAGGCAACACTTTTCCAATCTAAGTCAACACCTAAAAAAGTGTTACGAAATTTCGAGCTAATACAACACATTTGACAAGAAAATTTGAAGCAACACATCGTATAAGCAAATGCAACATTTTTAAATGCAACACTTTTTGGATCCCATTTGCAACCGTTGTTAATTACCTAATGCAATAATTTTTTAATTCAAATGTAACACTTTTTTGTATTCATTTGCTACGTTTTTCAATTATCCAATGAAATACTTTTTTTTATACAGCTACTATATTTTTTTATCATTTTACATAATATTATAATATTTTAAATAATTAATTAAAATATAAATGTATAAATATTATATTAATTATTCAAAAGTAATATAATATTCAAATTACAAATTATATACATTAACTAAAACACTTTGTCATTTATATTAATATTTACTATACTCATTTTACAAATTTCAAATGAAAAATACAATCTTTCATATTTCCTTTTAATATTTTCTTTAACTCTCTTAATTTGTATCAACAACGATGCTTGAACTCCCTGCAAATATAAATAGCAAAAATTATAAGACACACTTTATAGTCTAAAACCTGAATAAAAAAAATTCAAAAACAAACAAAAAAACACAATAAAAATATTAATTAAGAAAATCAACTAAAAGAAATCCAATATAAAGAATCCAAACACAGTATAGCTGGAATCATCATTAGCAAAACCAATAGAGTACCAGTGAAGTAATAGGGCATATGCAAAATAGTACTAGTAAACTGATTTCTCATTACTAATACTTATTGCCAAAAAAATAATAAGACAAGCACAAATTAAGAATAAAATTAGAAAAGGATTATTAAATTGACAAATAACAGCACTAATGCATAAGTACAATGTACTTGCGATTATAAACACTGAACAGTAAAAAGTGATGACTGAGCCGCTGAAGATGTTGTGTATAGTGCATTCAGTAAAAGAATGATTGAGGTATTAGAAAATTAACCCTCTTCGAAACCTTAGTTAGGCAAATAAACATCTTTAATACATAAATATAGAGAGTAAAAATAAGAATAATAAACAGTCCCTTCACCTCATTAAAAAGTCAATAACTATTGAATCATAGCCATCCTGAAAATTAGACTGCAAACATTGAATAATAAAAAAATATATTTTTTAAAAAAAATAGAAATTGAATTCTAATTTGTATAATTATTATAATAAGGTACTAGTATTTTCATTATTTCCCAAATATATTACAAATGGGAAAAAAGCTATTTTCATACTACAAGGACATCCACAAAGTAATTGATATTGGTGAAAGACTTAATATTACTGCAAATATGAAAAGCGCTTGAAATGGAAGAATTATACCTCCCTGCTTGAAATATTTTCCTAACTAGAAATTAAGGTAAATGAATGTTCAAACATGTATTACTAGATAGATGCTAGTTATAAAAGAAAGGAAAAGCCAGTAGAATGTAGTTCACAATAGGGAGCCTGAATGTTGCAAGTACTCTCTCAATTCAATAATTAATATTTTCACATTTCCTTCTTTCTTCTCTCTTAAAGATCTTCCTTGGAGACAACAACTTGTTGTTTTCCCCAGGCTGGTAGAATAGCAACAACATTACTCAACTATAATTAGAGATTACTTTAGATAACATGAACAAAACAAAAATGAATGTAAAATACATGTTTAACATCAAGTTGAAAACTTATTTGATTTTGATATCAATGACCCTTAGTATTAGATTAGATAACACGTACCTGATTAATCTATAATAATTTTTACATTAATCTCTTATATTTTTCATTACAAGTTTTTGTCATATTAAAGAATGGAATTTGAATTTATGGTGGAGAAAAATTTTAATTATATAAAATTTCTAAAGGAAAATTTAAAATATAGGTTTGATTAATTGAGAACTCCAAAGATAAAAATAAGAAAGAGGACAATACATAAAAGGAGCTAAAAAAACATGATTAATCTACAAGTTTATTTGAGATGCTTGGAGGGAAAAATTGAGTGGTTAGAAAGTCAATTTGTGATTAATCTACAACTAGCCTCTTTTGGGGCTAGGATGCTCCGTTAAAATATTGAGAAAGGCATAACCTCTAAATTTTCAAAAGGTATAAATTCATACATAAGAAATAAATACTTTGCAAAACTTCAAGAAAAAAAAATGTAAATAATGCAGATGAAAGCCTTTAAATATACCAACCTATTTTATTGGTCAATAATAATTAAACTCCTTTTCAATTCTACTTTTTATTATCTTATAACTTTGCAAAAAGACAATATGAATCCAAATCACAGTACAATATTCATCATTCACCTGAAAATTGACAAAAGAATATAACAAGAAAACTTACAACCCTAGAATAGAACAAGTATTGGTCATTCACCTGAAAACTGAAAATTTCCATTGTTCAATTTCAACCATGAAAAAAAAGTGAAAAATAATTCTATTAGAATTTTAAAATGCTTCAGACTCAATTGCATACACATAACTCATAAAGAGAAATGATAAGAAGTGGGATGAGTACTAAAAAAATATAGTAGGAACTTGACACATAATCAATAATAGTTTTTTCACATTGACCAGTTGTCATTGTCTCAAGCAAGAGGCAAACTGAAATATATTTGACCAAAGTCAAAAAAAGGATTCTTGTGATGAGCCATCATATGAACTTGAGGATTATGACTTCTTGCTGCCAGTAATGCTTAGTTAAATGTTTATCAGAAAAAATTCCTATGGGAACCATGCAACTCATTATAAATTAATAAAGAAATAAAGATAAAAGTGGTGAAGTGGGTGGCTATGCCATTACTTATATGCTTTTGTCCTTCTAAAAAAGGTATAACTATTGCCATTCATTATATGCTTTTGACCCACTAAACATGGCATAACTATTGCCAACAAACACATAACCAAATCCTACTAATAGTGATTCATCTTTTATTACATAACTTCCATGTTTGCCATCCTTAAGGACACAAGTTATATCCCCTTCCCAGTTGAACTACTTTCATATATCAGTTTTACTTAGTAGAAGTTAATATAATATGAGCATAATATAAGCTAATTTAATCAACACTCTTACTAATAATTTCATAATTTTTTTTAAAAAAATTATATGCAACTTTTATATTAAAAGATTTAGTGCTTAATCCATTAAGATTCAAAGACCATCCAGACTAAGTTTGCAATGCATGATAATTTCTTGCAATTAGTAGCTGAGGCATCCATTATAAAGACATCTTCAGTAAGAGTAGAACTCTTGAATTTAAAGATTCTTGTATTCATATCTACATTTTCTAACTAACCAACAACTAAGCATTCTAAAATATCAACAAAACAAAAATTTGATATTAGTTCATACATATTCAATTTTCTCGGAATCCAAACATTCCACAAAAATAATATTTTATATATAATAAAATACCTTAAATTGCTAGAGGAAGAGGGTGGAGGATGAGTGACATTTGAAGTTGAGGACTCGATTGAGTAAGCTAACTGTGCCATCGTCGGAACAATCACCACTTTACCTCTGCCGTCGGAACAACACTCTAATCTTTCAACTAACATCATTGAGAATCCTACAATTTTTCTTCAAAGAATCCAAATTTCCTCCACTAGTACATTACTGATTCAACCTTTGATTAATTAAATCATAAATTATTAATAGATAGCATAACAAAATAAAGATAAATTAAAAAGAAAGAGAAATTAAATCTTTCAATTAAAGATGAAGAGACTAAAGTGAAAAGAATGATTAGAAAAACCCTAATTTTTCTAGGGTATGGTTTGTAGTGGCATCTGTGGCTATTGTGAAGTCGAGATAACGAGAGGTCGCTTGTATACCGAGGGTTGAAGAAGAGAGGATGAGGGAAAGAGAGAGGATGAAGGCTATGGGTTCTAGATTATGGAATAGTCCTGGAGTTCGTAGCTTGTTGTGCATTATTAGAAAATTAAAAAAAAAAAACAAAAAAGGAAACAAAAAAATGTTAGAATGAAAAAAAACCTAAAAAGTGTAGCCTCAAAAAATATATGTAGGGATAGAAAAAAGGGGAACAAGAAATTTTTTACGCGGGCTTGGATTTTTAGAGGGTGTTTGGCATTGCTTTTGCCAAAAGCACTTTATGATAAAATTTTTTATATTTTGTTAAAAAGTGCTTTTGCAAAACTGCTTTTTGGAGAAGCAGGTAAATTGATATTTTTTCCAAAAGCAGTTTTAGAAAAAATATAAAACTTGAATCAATTAAATAAAAAAAAAATTCTAAAAGCACTTTTACAACTTCCAACAACAATGCCAAACAAGCCCTTAACCTATTGCTACATCTATTTTAGTAAGAAAAATGCAACATTATTAACATAGTGTAGTATTGGGACTAATATAATGCAACACTTTTAATAGGGTGATGCATTAGAATTTAATTTTAATTTTAATTTTTTTATTATAATTATTACAACATTTTCACATATTATGTTGCATTAAATTGAAATTTTTACATCAAAAACATTTTTTCATTACAACACTTTAGATTTGAGTTGTGTTAGGCTATTTATGGTGTAGTGGTTTAGGCTGACCTGTAAAATGCAAGTATCGATGCTTATTGAAAGAGTTGAAAATGGAGGTAGTTGAAATAATTTTCCAGCAAAGAGAACCTAACATAGCTTCATTCAACACCTTCAATTGTTTTAGCCCAAAGCCACCTTTGCTAATAGGTAGACAATAAAGTTTCCAAAGGATAGTGATCAATTTATGTGTAGTAGTTGATCTACACCAACAACAATTATGAATTTGCCACTTAGGATACTGAAATAAGCTACTTGGCCATTTATAAATAGAGAAAGAGTGGAGTAGAAAGCTAGTTATCACTGAATTTATCAAAACCAACCTTCCATCTTGAGAGAGCAAATTACCTTTCCAACTTGCAAACTTAGAAAGAATACGATTCGCAATAGGCTGGAGCCATTTTTTCTTTGGATCCCCCACAAACAGTGGAATGCCCAAATACAGGAAATGAAGGTTACCACGTTTGATTCCCATGGTGTTAGTTAACAAATCCTGTCTCCTATGCTCAACATGTTTACCGAAAAATTTTATGATTTTTCCCAACTCACCACTTGACTAGATAAAAGACCATAGGAATTGAGAGTTCCTAAAATGGCAGCAATGTTCTTCTTCATTGCCTTACAAAAATAAGGATATCATCTGTGTAAATGAGGTGACTCGGAAAGGCCTTACCAATCAAGTCAATTTTCTCCATATCCAAAAGAGCAGAAAGCTTTCGGCTAAAAAAATCAAAAGCAATACAATATAATAGCAGGGACAAGGGATCCATTTGCCACACTCCACGACTGTATGAGAAATATCCATGAATTTCACCATTAATTAGAATAGACAATCTAGAAGATTAAAAAATGTTACAAATCCAACTGCAAATTTTTTCATTAAAGCCAGAAGATTGAAAAACATATATAATAAACCCCCAATCCATAGTGTCAAATGCTTTGGTATGTGAGGCCCCGCCCGAACGACCCACAGGATCTTCCAGTGCCCTTTTGAGTTTAGGAGTCGAGAAAACCAACCATGGAGGGTCGGATTGCACATGGCATTGCGAATTACAGTCGGGTTCCCACATTTGTGCATCCACATGTGTCCGTTGGAGTGCATGTGGTGTGTAAAGTGTTTAGAGTCGCCACTTAATCTTTAAGAAAATTGATTTTTCTCAAGTGATTAAGAAACCATTTGAAAATAACCCCATTTTAGAAAAATATATCTTTTTTCTACCAAATTGGAAAAGCTATTCTTTTTGG
Organism: Codiaeum variegatum; assembly: GCA_948294925.1. Classification (NCBI taxonomy): domain Eukaryota; kingdom Viridiplantae; phylum Streptophyta; class Magnoliopsida; order Malpighiales; family Euphorbiaceae; genus Codiaeum; species Codiaeum variegatum. The sequence continues at coordinate 13,457 of CAOJBK010429701.1, read as the reverse complement.
AACCAAATGGAGGTTCAGAGATTCATGATCTGAAAACATTTTATAAAAATAGTTTTTGTACCATTTTAAAAAAACAATGTTCTTGGCTTAAAAAATCATGCAATTTCAGTTAAAATCATAATTTTTGTGTATGCATGAACATTTATAATGGAATGGATGCATGATCATGCCAATATGCAAATGACAATCTCATAAAGCAAATAAATATAAAGGATTTTCCAAGGGTCCTTCCTATAGCCCACTTCAATTTTTAAGAAAGGAACAACACCCCAAAAATTAAATGATAAAATGATTACAAGTAAAACCATTAAATCAGGAGATCTCCCCTTCCGATCTTATGATCTGGGAGGAACACACATTCTCCAAAAGCATACATCAAGTAGACAATAAGTAATCGTATAACAGAACAATATAACATAATAATATTTGAACATATTGAATAAAAAATGAACAAATAAATAAAATAAAGAAATAAGCAATGAAAATAAAGGAAAAAGTGATTTTTGGAGTTGAAGCCGTGAAAGGCTTGCTAGCGTATCCCGTTGAATGGGAATCAAACCCCACGCCATTCTCCCTTCTCGCGAATGGGCTGTTATGGTAACAGTGGGGTGGTTTGGCTATTCAGTAGCTAATTGTTTTAGATTTGTAAAAGTAATTAACCGTATAAGCTATTAATCAATTTTGAGTCTTGATTAATGAAAACTAAATTTGAATGTGTGATTACCTAAACTGATTTTTAGGGTTTGTTGATTTTAATTATGAAAATAGTGTTCATAACAGTTGCCTTAAATCATAATCAAAGGGCTTAAAATAGTTAGCTAGAAAAGCATGCCTTAAGTATGAGTTTAAAGGGTTGAAAACATTTGATTAAAGGTAAAGACTATATTGTACTGTATTTACCTTTTTATGGAATTTGGAAACTAGAGGGTCTGACAGTTTGACAAAGCCGGAATGGGTCTCTGTTGTGTTTGGAGAGTGTTGATTGAGTGTTTAAACTGGACTGGATTAAATGCTGATTGACCAGACTGACTATCTATAGTGTCTAAAATTAAAGTGTCTGTGATCTGAAGACAGTGTTTAGGAGGCTGTAAACGGTGATCGGGAGGTTAGAAAATATATCTGAATGCTTCTGGAAAATAGTTCTAAAAGTTTGAATTTATAGGGAGTTATGCCATAAGTCCTAAGAGTCAAAATGAGTGCATTTGGGGTTAAACACATGCATTTGGGCCCTTATGCATGAGTTTGGGTACTTGTGCATGTGTAAGGGTCAGCTGGTTTGACCCAATTTTGGTATTTCACGATTTTGGGTCCGTTTGGAGTTCGATTTGAGCACAGTTTGAACCGTTGGACTCGTATCGACAAGACGGATCTAATGATATAAAAATTAGGGCATTTTACTTGTAAAATTTTCCATATAAAATTAGGAATTTAATGGTGACATTTTGTAGGTGCAAAATTAAGGGTTCACATGGTAATATCAATTTTTAAGGCCATACTACCACGAAAGCACCTTCTATCCAATACATTCACTCCTTCCAAAGTCAAAGTAATGCACTATGAGATAGAGCAATTTTTCAGGAATCTAAACTAATTAGTAAAAATAATACGGGTAGCAATAATTGAAAGTCTATAAGCCAATATTCGAGTAATAACTTTGAATAAAAAATTACTTAAAATAATTGGTCGTTAAGTAAAGAGAATATCATCCCCTTGAGTTTTGAGAACAAGCACTATATTGTTGGAATTCAATCTTGGGTAAAGGTAACCAGTAATAAAGAAGCTACGAACCGCATTACAGACATCACCCTGCACAATAGCCCAAAAAGTTTTAAAAAATAATCCAGTGAAGCCATCCGGTCCAGGAGTGCTATCACCATCCATTGAAAAAACAGTCTTGCGAATGGTGTCATTTGTGGGGACTTCTATCAAGCTAGAGTTCTCACTATTAGTCACTAAATGAGGAATAACATCATTAATCATGATCTGATAAAGTATAACAACAACATCCTTAGCAAAAAGGTTAGAATAATAATTCAGGATATGATTACGAATCAAATTTTGGTCAAGGCAAAAAGCACATTAGTTATCAAACCTAAATCCCAGCTTTCGACTTTCATCTTGCATGATACGCATGGAAATATGGTGTGTTTCTGTCCCCGGGTTGGAGCCATTTTACTCTACTTTTGTCTTTAAAAAATAGCTCTTGCTGTTTGAGGCACAAGTCTAACTGATCATGAGCCACAAGCTCAACTTGATGAAGATCATAATTGATTCCTTTTACAACCATATGATTTTGAATATTAGCTAAAGCATCCTTTGTAGCAGTGATATTAAAGTCTAACAAGCCAAAGACATTTCTATTCCACGCTTTTAAGGCCTTGCGAAGAATTTTCAGCTTTCCATAAACCACTTGAATAGGCGAACCATCAATTCTTGTGCTAGACCAAATATTAGTAATGAACTCTCAAATTTTAGGATGAGTAATCAACATTTAGAGAAAACAAAAAGGGGGTTGTGTTTGTCACATTGAAGTCTCATAATTCAAAAGAAGCAGATTGTGGTCAGAGTGGTGATGAGGTAGAACAACACAAGCAACTCGACTCTAACAATTAAGGAGACCATCACTGCAAAGGGCACATTCAAGCTTGCATTCAATTTTGTTTGGACCAATACTTCATTTACTCCAAGTGAAAAATGTTCCATGAGTAAGGACCTCAGAAAAATTACAGTCATCTACGAAGCTCTTGAAATCTGAACAAGAATGCGTAGCAGAAGGCAAATCCATCTTCTCATGGGCTCCTAATATTGCATTAAAATCACCAAGCACCGCCTAATTATCATGTTGGTTATTACCGACAAAGTTTCAAAGGAGTTAACACCTGCTGGAGCAAACACTAACATAAATAAAAGAAACTCTTTACTGCTGTCTATTCGATGTAAAATCGACAGAAACAAATTGCTCATCAATTATACAATTAACAAAAGAAAAAACATCTCTCTTTAAATCCACATGCTAGGGAGAGGCTTTGGGTTAAGCGCAACTAAAGAGAGATGAAGTGAATTCCAAAAGGAAGTCGATATCACAAAAAAGTCAATCATTGGCTTAGCCAAACACACCAAGTCAGATGAGTAACTTCTGTAAAAATTCATAAAAGTCCTTTATGTTTCAGCATTACCGAAACCTCTACAATTTCAATAAAAGACTTTTATTAATTAAGTCTATTAGGAGGATGAACTTCCCTTTTAGTGAGGGTAGATTATGTTTATATTGAGCCTTAGACCTTGATTTATTTGTTCTACTAATTGTTTGCCATTGCCCTTCATTTATATCATTTTTAATAGCAGAATCAAGGTTGACAGGTGCTGATTTTGGCGTTCGAATATCATCATCAGAGCTGATTTCTACACCTTGACTACCCCCACCCAATGTGGCATCTTTTTTAGAAGTAGCTTCAGTGTCTTCTTGCCTGTCAACAGTATCAGGCCAAGAAATCCCATTAGTTTGGCCTTGATCCACAGGCTGTACAGTTTCCATAACTGTTGTGCGTTGAACAACAACGTTATCATCATGTGCATGCTCTAATTATTTTATTAAAGTTTCAGTTGCCCCATCCTCATTAGGTATTGCGGCAATATCAACACCAATAGCTGTTTCCTTTCCTCTAGTATCATGAATGATCTTGTCCATAACTTGTTGAACAAGAATAGTAAATGCTGGGTGAGAGATAGTCCTCCACCCTTTTCATTGACGAGAATGACCCCTTAAAGGGAAGCGAGGCTTCAATACCTTCTTCTTAGTATGATGGTTGACTTGTTCTGGACGCTTGATCTTTTTGTAATCATAGATCTCATGTCCAATCGAAGAACAAGTGCGGCAAAAGGATGGCATATTTTCATTAACGATATTGATCCAAATGGCCTTTCCCTTTTGTTCTATGTGTAGAGTTTTTGGAAAAGACCCCACAAGGTATACATCAATCAACAACCGAGCATAATGGCCTATATCCCCCTCCAAAGTGGCTTTGTCAATCCGAACTAAATCTCTAATACCCTTGGAAATTTCTGTCAGTATTTGGTAATCCCAATATTCCCATGGCAATAAATGAAGCCTTACCCAAAGCTGAGTTGTCATGTATTTTTACATTGATGGATCAAAATCTGACACCCATAGCTGAAGCCATAATAAACTAGGTTTAAGATGTACTAAACCCCTACTCTATACTGCTAATTGAACCTCTGGAGAGGGAAGACAATATGATAAAATCCCTTTTCGAGGGAGATTAGTCGTTAATGAACTCGGAGACCCCAAATTTTTGTTAAAGCTTCCTTAACATCATTCACTTTCCAAGGAGTATCCCCTTTGCTAAGAGTTAAACGTCCAATAAGAGATGATTCACATTGTTTTACTCATCGTTCATAAGCTGATTGCGATACTTTGATAGATAACACGTATGATGAAGATTTCAAACGCGGAGAGATAAGAGTCAAGCAACGAGTCCGGTGGCTGAAGGCCATCCGTGGACGGCGACGATCTTTGCAAAAGGAAACATGCATTACAAGGAGTCTTCAGCTTAAAAAAACAGAATAATCAATGTTGCTGTGAAAATAATTTTTTTTTTAAATTTTATTTTATTAAATGGGATGAAATTACAAACAACAAGGTGTGGTTTGATATATCTTCTCATTACAAAGTGAAAAACTAAATGCCTCATGTTCAAATCTTTTAGATCACATAAATTATCACTAATTTATTTAGAGATGTTGAAAGAGAAAAGTATTTATAATGTGTAATCTACAATATTATTTTGATCATTAGACGTTTATTAAAAAAAATAAAACTTTGAAAGTTATTTGAAAAGCTTTGGTGAGTGACTATTTGTCCCTCAAAAAGCTAATAGTTACATGGATTGGTTAGCGCATCATGGTTCTAGTTTAGAGATGAATTGTCTTGAGATTTCTTCTTGTATTGTAGAGTTGACAATTTTCGATACAACACAATAATACGAATCGAACTCCAACTTGAAATTATTGAGAGAAAATACTATTACAACATGACACAAATATGATAATTCAAACATGATACAATTTTTCCAATTTGACTTATTTTTCATTTTTTATAAATTTTGATTTATTATAAATATGATACAAAATTGACCCGAAATGAAACCGAACGTGACATGAAAACATGAATTGCCAGGCCATTGAGATTGCAAGTTTGGTGTTGAGATCTTGGATACAACTACTAAAGTCTTTCCTTCACACATCTTTGGAAAGAAAAATAAAATTTTAAAAGTTAATTGTTTCTTTTTTTTTTGTTTTCTTTTCTAATAATACGAAACTTGACTCCAATCTTCACTCAAAAAATAATTTAAAATATATTTTATTATTTATTTTTAAACTTTTAAGAAAGAAATGTGATTTTACTAAAAATTTAATTATAAAATTTTATAATTTAGTTTAATATTTAAATTTCATAAAAACATATTTTTCTATTTTAATTACAAAAATATTTAAAAAATTTATAAAAAAATATCACTCTTTATTTTTATTTTTGTAAATATACAGCATATATCTGAAATATATGCGATATATACGAGGCATATATGCGGCATGTATATGTATATATACTTCAGATATATTTCGGGTATATAACATGTTTTTATAATAAAAAAATTTTGAAAGTGATATCTTTGTAAAAAAATTTCAATGATTGTAATTTTATTATTATTATTATTATTTGTATATTTTTGTAATTTTTTTCTTAAATTTTATATCTAGGCCTATAGTCCAACTTTCTTTGCATGTTCCAGAACTCCAAGTTTCCTTTTCTGGATTGTTTTAAGAGCTTAGTCCACTTCTGCCGCAGGTGAGCCTTTTATATGAATCTAGTAAAGGCCAAGCAAGGCCCAATCCATTGCCAACCATGAATAATAATTATTATTAAATTTATTGATATTCATTAGCATTCATTTTATATTTTTTCAAAAAAAAAACGCATTCATTTTATATAGTAAAAAAAAAAAGGAGAGATAGGGTGGAAAAAAAAACTCATTGATAATATTTTTTTAATGTGAATTTTATTAAAAATCAAATTTAGACTGCAATAAAGTTAGGGTCTATTCACTTTAAATTCTAGAATTAATATTCAAATGTAAAATCAAAAGCGAAATGATTATTATTTTTAAATTTTTTTTTTAATAAATTTCTTAATAACCCTCGCTAGCCGAGTAGTATTGAGCGTCCATCAAATAGCGTCTCGTAAAGCAACCTACTCCATAAGAAAAGGGGAACCAAAAACAGATTATGGAGCTGACATAGTGGCCATGACAACACCTTAAGAGTCACGAATCACAGCCCCTATTGTTGCCTTTCGCGCCATACTATCAACCGTTGTATCCACATTTAATTTCAGCTGATTCACCTCTGGACCGTCCAACAAAATAAGGTAGAACCAGAAGATTAGCCACTGGACGAAGAAACAAAAACGCGCTGCCTGGCCTCGTGGAACTGCTGCAAGGACATCACAACACGTTGGAAAATTGTTGCAGCAGGAAGCTTCAGGTCATCCCATTTCCGTTGGTTGCGCAACCACTAGATTGAGTCCAAAATCACCACAAACAAAGCCAGCTGCTCCTCATCTAGACCTGTGTCATAAGATAAAAACCAAGATGAAAAAGAAGGGGCTCCAACAAGTGGTTGAATGGCAACAAACAGAGGAGAAATTTTCCATACTGATTTTGCCAAAGGACAGTCCTAAAAACAATGAGTGTCGATCATTTCAGGTCCATTACAAACACAGCACACTGAATGAACATTAAGATGCCTTTTCTGCAAATTTCCAGCAGATAGAATAAAACTAAGGGTGGTCATTCGGTCAATTCGGTTCAGAACTGAAACGAAATAAATAAATCGAAATTCCAATATTTCAACAAACCTAATCGAACTGAAATTTAATATGCACGGTTCAATTTAAAAATGAAATATTTTTTTATACTAATTTTTTTATATAACTATGTACTAACTTAATAAAAATTATATATTTTATGTTTAAATATTATTATTTATAGAATTGTTAAGTTATTAAATATAAATATCATACAAATATTAGTAATTTTTTTAATAATTTTTAAAAAATTATAAATAATATTAATTTTATTATATAATAATAAAATTTCAATTCGGTTTGGTTTGAATCAAATTTTTTTCCAAATCGAATTGAAATAATTTCAATTTTCAAAAATTAAAATTGAACCAAACTAAACAAATCGAACCAAATTGATAATTTTGGTTTAGTTTGGTTTCAACCCTAAAAAAAACCTATACTCATTCTCCAAGTAAGAACACATTGCCTAGGCTGAATATTAAGACTCCAAATTTTATTTCATTCACTCCCTACAATACTACTCGATGCCATAAAAGTATAAACCTCTTCCACTGCCAAATTATATCCCGATTTGACTGAATAAAATCTATTTTTGGTATAAAATCAAGATAATCTATCACTTGCCATATTCATACTCGAAGGGATTGAAAGAATTCATTCTTTATCCCGTGACAAAAAATGTTGATCGATTAAAACATAATTCCAATGGCCATCATCAATTAGGTCTGCCATCTTCATATTAGCTGGCAAAGACACATTTTGAGAAATAAGACTAAATGATTGAGGCATCATGATCCAAGGGTCTTGCCATACTGAAATCGATTTGCCATCACCAATACACCAATAAATATCCTTTTTAAGTAAAGGTAAAACAGCCACAATGCTTCACTAACTATAATTGGAACCTGCATTCGCAACATCTTGCAAAATACTAGAATCTGCATAATATCTCAATTTTAATACTCTGGAGGTTAGCGAAGAATCATTTTTTAGGAGGTGCCAACCTTGTTTTGTAAGCAAAGCCAAATTAAATTCCACCAGTCATTAAAAGCTAAGACCACCTCTACTTTTAGACATACTCAACCTATCCCATCTAGCCCAATGAGTCTTGTGTTTATCTTGTTGAATGTCACCCCACCAGAAAGAGTTCATGATCTTCTGAAGTGAGTCAATAGTAGATATAGGAATTAAGTACACACTCAACGTATAAGTCAGTAAAGCTTGCAGCACCGCCTTAATCAATACCTCTTTACCTCTCATACCTAAACATCTACCCTATCAATGATAAAGAATTTTCTTGAATTTTTCTATCAATGAAGCAAAAGCTTTAGTATTCAATCTACCAAAAATTGAGGGAACGGTAAGATAATTCCCTTCAAAAGTCAAAGAACCCATACCCAAAGTAGATAAAAACTCACTTATTCTCGTTTGTGGCACTTTAGTAGCAAAATAAGATGAAGGTTTATTTAGGTTAACTAATTGACCCAAAGTAGCCTCATACGCAAAAAGAATTCTTTTAAGTTCAACAGCCTCTGTAGGATTAGCCTTACGAAATAACAAACTGTCATCCACAAAGAACATGGGAGATAACATTGGAGCTAAAGGAGCTAATTTCAATCCTGAAAGATGTTGATTAGCGAGAGCAAGTTGCAAAAGCCCTGAAAAAAATCTGAGAACATAATAAAAAGATATGGTGAGAGTGGGTCTCCGTGTCGGATACCCTTACCAGGCACAACTTCGCCTACCACACTACCATTCAACAAAACAGAATAATGGATAGTTCACACACATGTCATAATTAAATCACACTAATGGGGAGTAAACCGCATCTCACGAAAATTCAATAAATTTCCATTACAGCCTATCATAGGCTTTTTCCATGTCTAATTTAATACTCACCGCAGCTGAACATCCTGTAGCATTAGATTTCAATGCATGAACCACCTCAAACCTAGAAGAATGTTGTCAGAAATAATTCGACCAGGGACAAAGGCACTATGCTCTTCAGATACTAGAGAAGGAAGCACTCTTTTCATTATCGACACCAGAACTTTGGACACCAATTTATAAATGACATTGTACAGATTAATGGGGTGCATGTTTGACATATGATTTGGATTGGCAACTTTCAGAATAAAAACTATATAAGTATCATTAAAACCTTTTGGAAAAGGCATTCCATTCAACATAACAAGACATGTATTAATAACATCATGCCCAACAATCTTCCAATAATTAGCATAAAATGACCCCTTTAAGCCATCCAAACCTAAAGATTTAAAGGGGTTCATATTTTTCAGAGCAGAGCACACCTCATCAGCCAAAAAATGAAGATAAAGGAGATGAATCTGATCATCAGTAAACTTCCGTTTAATTGCTGCCTAAATTTTAGGTACCAAAATCGAACCTGAAGAATGAAAAAGTTTGAAAAATAATTAATAACAATGGAGGCCATAATTAATTCATCTTGGTGCTTTACCCTATATTTATCAAAGAGCCCTTTAAGTGAATTGAAATTTCTCCTAGCTGAAGCCATATTGTGAAAGAATCTCGAACTTCTATCACCCTCAGACAGCCAAGAAATTTGAGATCTCTATCTCCAATAATACTTTTCAATAGCTAAGAGACAATCTATAACTTGCTTAACCCAAACAATTTTCCCAGTTTCTCTAGGATTCGTACTCTTTAAAGCAGCACGAGGCTTATGGTGTTGCTTAATATCTTTCATTACACGTGAAAACTTATCTTGACTCCAACACCCCAACAAATCCATAGTGCCATGTAGTTTTTTCATAATCGAATCCTCTCCAGCCAAAGAATTCTAAGTCGATTCAACCACTCTTTACATTTTAAGTCTTGAAGCCACATGTTCTAAAAAAATTTCCTACAATGCTTACTTATCAAAATGAACCTAGTAGAATATGATAGAAAAATGGGAATATGGTCAGATGAAAAATATTGAATATGAACAACTCGATAGTGAGGAAAGATCTCCATCCATGAATTAATGGCTAAGAATCGATCAAGACACTCCTCAACAAGAGCATCATCTTGTCGTCTATTATCCCAAGCATAAGGATACCCGATGAAACCCAAGTCCCTTAATCCATACACATCCACTACCTCTCAACAACCTTCTAGCAAATAATTCGAATGAGCCGAGTCATTAAAGTCCCCTCCCACAATCCAAGGAAGAGAACTTTTAAAACTTAAAATTTTAGGTAAAATTCAGGAGTAAGTTCTAAGAGCTTGGTTTGGGTTCCCATAAAAACCTATAAATCTCCACTAAGGATAACCAACTATATTCATAAAAACAATCGATATAGAAATTCGAGTGTGAGAAAAGTTCAATAATAATGCCATTATTCCAAAGAATACCAATTCCAACATCAGTAGAAGAAATAGGAATAGAAAATCAATTATCAAACTTAAGCTTCCTAAGCAAAGCTTTAAACTTATTCAACGTACATAAAGTTTCAATTAAAAAAATGATAGAAGGTCACCTCTCATTAATGAGAGCTTCTAATTCTCAAATAGTAGACTGATTCCTAAGCTCTCTACAGTTCTAACATACGAGACTCATAATGCTAGGCGGGCTTGGTAACTAAAACATGGCTCTTCCATGTTTAAATCCCCATCAACATTAGTAGAATGGGAACTTGATGCAATAATAGCCTGGCTATTCACATTTGTAATTGTTGTTTCAAAAAAATTAGTAAGATGGGCTACATCTTCTGCTTGTCGTTTCTTTCTTTTTCTTTTTATTGATTCCTCCTCATTAAAATAAGGTGTGTTTTGCATGTGCATGAGGACAAGGGTCTGAGAGTCAACTTTGTTTGAATTATCATAAATAACAAGATTTTTATTCCCTCCACCATTTAAGAAAACCATTAATGCATAAGTTGTATGAGGATTCAAAATTGCACCATTAGTGGGATTACCTTGTTGATTCAAATTTTGAGAACTGATTTCTATATTCGTCCCAACCTCTTCAACCTTAATACCCAACCCGTCCACATAACCCTCTCATCGGATCCATCTACTGCCGCCACGGCCATCAGTTCCGTCTATCGAAACTCTCAAACTTGGACCATAAAAACTTGAAACTTAGATTATCCATTAGAACAACACAATGAACATCGTATACCCTAATTTTCCATAAGAAAAATAGAAATTGGGTAATTTCTCATACTGAAATGATATCCAGGATGAATTTCCAACAAGCTTTAGTTTCATACCTCTGAGTAAAGGCTTCTCAACATTCAGAACCACATAAATTCCGATTACTCCACGAACCTACAATAATTTGTCATCAAATGCTTCAAGAACACCTATAGTATCACCTATCACTTTGGCCACCCTTATAACCCTTCCTTTAGGAGGCACATCCTTCACTTAGACCTAAAATGAAGCACGATTGAGCTCAACAGTTTCAGCCAGAATTGTACCCTAGTAAGGATCCAATATTAACACTTGTTATCGGAATTGCCAGGGTCCATTCTATAATACCCTCAACATGTCATCTTCATGAAAAAAATGGAATTGATAAAGATATGACCTTTCAGTAACAATGCTCATTCCCTTGAAAAGCTTCCAAATGCCTCCCATTGTATCTTTGATAGTACCAAAACTCACTATTTTATCCTCAATAAGTCTCCCAAGTAAACACTAGTCAAAAGGGTACAAGTCTGTGGCTGATCCATTATGACCTGCAGAACCATAAGTAACATTTGGGTCAAGCACAAGATTCAGACTCCCCACATCAATCTCTATGTCATCCATGATCAGAAAACCTCGCACACGAGACTATTTTTCTCATTACTCAGAACAAAGGATAAGTTTTTATGTTAACTTTTGAAAAAAATATATACTTGGAATAGTTTTAAGAAAATAAAGTATTTAATTAACATAACATATATGTCAATTTATTTTTATATGTTATTGAATATTTATTTGAGATGATATAATTATTGTTTTTTTTTTTGTAACAAATGTAAAATTTTATTACCAATGAACCAAAATAAAGCTATACAAACATAAAATTTAGCTAATAGAGCAATAAAATTGACTAGACTATACTAATCTTTTTAATAACACTCTATCCCCTCTACGCATCTTCAGCTTATACAAAAGATGAAGCCTCATTTTCACAATGCTTATCACTTCCTGTACAATCCCATTACTAGACACAAGTTTACCTTTGAAGATATTAACATTTCTTACCTTCCATATGCTATAAACAGTTGCAGCAAAAAGTTGCTGCTAGGGGTGGGCATCGGTTCGGTTCAACTTTTTTGGTTTGGTTTTTTGAAAAACTGAAATATCAAATTATCATTTTAATAAAACCGAACCAATCCAATTTATGTATAAAACCGAATTTTTTTTAAACCAATTTTTTTTTTCAGTTTTCGGTTTTTTCGGTTCGGTTCATTCGGTTTAAGCCCATTGGACTTTTAAGAAAATCAATGATCCAAAACTTAAAAAATAAATAAATAAAATAAAATATTCATTCATTCATAAACATATTCATTCAAAATCTTTCATTCAATTCAATACTTAAATTTTTTTTTTCATTACAACTTAAAAAATAATAATGAATCATAATTTGTCATTAACAAACATATAAAATTAATTACAGTTCATCAAAAAATTGTAATGACAAATTACATTACAAGACAATTATATGAACAAATTACTATTGTTGTATACATCCGTCGCCGATCCTGCACAATTATATGAACAAAAAAAAGCTATATTCTTCAAAGAATCTGTTGAAAAAAAAAACAAATAATTAGTACAATACAATATTAGAAAAACATACATATGAATGATAATGATGCATAAAATAAAAGGGCTCAGGTTGCTTTTTTTTAATTACAGAAACATAACATGTAAAAATATAATAACTAATTACAATTCATCATAAAAATAAAATGACAAAAAAATTAACCACAAGACAAAAAAAGATTGTGTTACACTGCTACTATGTAAAGTTATTCTAAAAACATTATGAAACTTTGTGTATGTATACCACAACCGTTCACCCTGCACAATGATATGAACAAAAAAAATTATATTTTTCGAAGAATCCGTTGAAAAAGAAAGGCAAATAATTAGTACAATATTAGAAAAACATATATATGAATGATGATGCATAAAATAAGAGGGCTCAGGTTGCTTTTTTTAATCACAGAAACATCAATGCCATTAAAATTGGGCTGCAACTCATAATTTATTCAATTCAAAAATGCACTGCCACAGTTAGTGAACACATATGCATTTTAATCACAGAGTGGAAGCATTCGTCATAACCCAATGCAATACAAAAATATGGCTCAGGTTCTCAGTTTGTTCAACATAAATGGGATTGGTGGCATAAGTAAAAATACCTCATCAATCTCACATTACAGAACAAAGGTTGAAGCATTCATCATAGTCAAATGCAATGCAACATAAAAATATGGCTCAAATTCTCATTTTATTCAACATATTTGAGATTAGTTGCCTAATTACTAATACCTCATCAGTCACAATTAACAATTAGTTAATTGAGACGGTGGCATATGTAAATATA
>CAOJBK010429206.1:0-11689 GCA_948294925.1 Codiaeum variegatum | reverse complement strand
AGCATTGGAATGCATTGGAATAACTTATGAGCAGGCCTCACAGCCGTAACTAATGCTAGTGAGCTAAGTAGCAGCTTCTGGATACAATTAGCCAAGAAATTTAGGATTTTAGGGCTCATAGGCATGCCTCACGGCCTGAGGGTAGCCCGTGAACCAATGGGAGCCTACTGTGTTGATGAAAACATGAAAAATTGAAAGATAGAGTGTCACGAGTGTGCCTCATGGTCGTGACTAATGCCACTGATCACTGAGCATGCTACTGTGTAGATCATGATAGGCTTTAATGTATTTCAATATTTTGATCATAACTTGAGCTACGGATGTCCTATTGAAGTGATTAGGTATTGTTGGATAGCTAAGAGAAAGACCTACAACTTTGAAGAAGACTACAAAGTTTAACTCTTTCATCTTCATATCGAAAATTGGAACGAAAGTTAGATGTTTAATTGTTGGTACCTATTTAACTTATGCTGACATGGTAAAAATTGGCCAATCAATGCTTGAAAACTGTCCAAATCCTAATGAACCTTAAAACACTATAAAAGGAGATCATTTATATGAGAAGAATGGGTTCTCTCCTGGGGCTTTGGGCAGCCACACTCTCAATGGGTTAGAGAGAGAAAAGTGTAGAATTTCCATGATGAAGATGAAAAATTGCATAATTTGGAAGATGAATGAAGATTGAAGTGGGGATTTCTCACCATTCATTGAGTGTTTGAGTTTTCTCTACTTTCTTTTGTATTTTCTTTTTCAATTTTCTTCTATGGATTAATTTGTTCATTCATCTAGATATTATGAACCCTAATTTTAATTGTATGAATTAAATATTTATTTTTGCATCAATTTTATCTTTGGGTTGTCTTATTTTCATGATCTATGATTTTTATTCTAATCTTCAATTATTGATTTGTTAATTGGATATTGATTCTATATTAGATGAGTAGAGAAACTCTAATATAGATTGATCACTCATGGAAATAAAGAATTGATTGGGATGCTAGAGATAGACCTATAATACTTCTTTGGATGTTATTCTCTTGAAGTTAATGCTACTTCTATTTGATTATAGGTTGGAAGAGATTCCCCTATAATACTTAGTAAGTTAGGGATTTAATCACTTGAGAAAGGTTTATATCCAATTTAGTGAGATTTTAATTCAATTCATTGTTTGAATGATTCATAGCATTGTTCTTGATATGCATGAGAGTTTAGGGAGATTCAATATTTAGATGAACTTCACCATGGATTTTCTTTCATCTATCTTTTATTGCTTTCATAGATTAATTTTAATTAGTTTTGTTTAATTAACCTCAAATTTGGTTCAACTAGACAATAGTTTAAGTTTAACCTAGTACTTATGTTAGTGTCTCTATGGATCGACCTCGTTACTGCTATATTACCTAAACGATAGGTGCACTTGCCTAGATTCAAGGTAGAATTAGCCGTCGAACTTTATAAATTATAAAACTCCCGATGTTGCGAAACAAACATTAGGCTTAATTCAAGAACTCAAAGCAATTGGAGTTTCATTTAGAGATCACATTTTTTTAGCACTTGTCAAAGGGGTTTAATGATACCTCAAAAGCTAGATTATTTCATTTTGTTTGCTATGACCCAAGTAGCCCATATCAAACTCTTTTCCATAATCGATTCTTAAATATGCTTAGTAATTGTTGCTTCATTGCAATGCAGAATGTCCTGCAATAATTATGTGCTCTGTTGAAGGTATTGATAAAAGAAATATTAAAATATGTAATATATACTCTCTCAATTCTCAAATAAGTAATCGTTTTATTTTTCGTGTCTAGATATTAAAAACGAATTTATAAAAAATATATTTAAAATTATAATAAAATATATATCAATGCGTTCCTCTCGAATAGTACTTTCATAAGATTATTTTTTTATAATTTTTTACTTATGCATTTTTAAAATAATTTAAAGTCAAAGTTTGTCATTAGTAAATAAATGATCATTTATTTGAAAATGTAGGAAGTATCTATCTATTTATATTTATCTAAATCTAAACTATATATAAAAGTATGTAAGAGAGGAGAAAAGCCAAAATAATGTTATTGCCCCTCATTAGTAATACTATAAATAGGGTTAATTTAATAATTTATAATATATTAAGAAAATAAATAATTGTAATAATAATAACGAAATAAAAATCATCCGAGTAAAGATCTTATTAGGCTTTTGATAAGTATACAATTAAGGATAATAATAATAATAATAATAATAATAATAATAATAATAATAATAACACATTAAAAAAATAATAATAACAATGATAATATAAAAATAAATAAAAAATCGTTAGGGTGGGAGGAAGTTTGCAATGAAAAATTGTTATGTATATGTGTATATAGACAAATAATTATTATGATTTTATATAATATTTGGATAAAAGTTTAATATAATTTAATAATTTTATATTAAAAAAATTGATATGTGAAATAGAAATAAGAATAGAAATATAAATATTATAATTTTCAATATTTGACTACTTGAAATTATTATGAATATTTTATTAAAATAAATAATAAATTTATTATTTAGTATATATTTAGTTGAAAAATTCCATCCTCCTGTGTTAAGAGATAAAAAAATTATTTTGAATATTAATTCATACTCTTATTTTTTTCTAAAAACGATAAGAGAAATATATATATATATATAATCATCAACTATCGGCAAATTTCCGTCTCTTCATAAATCTTATATTTCTTAAATCACAAACTTTTTTTTTTATTAGAGTGAAACTTAATTTACAATTTCATTTTTTATTATATATATTTTTTATTTTAATTAAATAATTCTATCATTAATATGACTGATAATGTACCACATATTTATATATTTACATACTGTTTGGTTCAATTTCATGGAAAGATTCGTTTGTAAATAATTTTCAAATGGAATTTACTTGTAAATTTTAATTATTTTTGTAGAATCAATTTAAATTTGACTAATTCTATATATTTAATAAATTAAAATTTTAAATGAATTTTTATTTAAATTAAACACATAAATTAGGATTTTTAAATAAATTTCATAAAATTTTATAAAATTCATTTATACTAAAAATAATATTAATTAATTCACGATTTATAGTTTTTTATTTATATTTTGATAATTAAGTAATAATTGGTTATTTATGAAAATAAATACATGTAATTAGTATTATCGACTTATTTTCTTCTTCTTTTTTGCCAGCACGACTTTCTTTATTAGTATAAAAAAATATAAACTCAATTGGATGTAAAATATATTAAATATATATATAAATCAAAAGGTATAACATACAATATTTTTTATTTTTTTATTCTTTATAAATAAAAAAAACATTTAGCTATTTTTTTAATTATTATCCTTCATCAAGTAAGTATTATCGGTATTCTTTTCAAATTTTAAGACATCATATATTAAATTTAATCAAATTAAATATATAATGGAATTTTTTAATAACATAAAAAAATTAATATATTCTAAATGGATTAATATTAAAAAAATTAAATAATTAATGCTTATGGAGAGTCCTATCATAACTCTTTTAATTGATAATATTTTAATTGGACAAAATCAGCTGTCACCAGTAAAATCACAGGTGGGATAACAGCAGTAAGGGATAAGGGATTCAGAATACAGAATGCAAAATTAAAAATACTCCTGATATGTGGCAGTGCAGAAATTAATTATAATCATGTTATGAACTGATGCCTTAGGCATTTGGTTTACCATTTTGACTAGTCCTTGTTAACTAACTTCATAATCTTATATTTGTTAACTCAAGTCTAGATTGATTTTAATACCACTAGAACAACTCATTAAACTTATATCATACTTTTTCAATTTCATTTAAAAAATTAAATAAAGTTATTTTACATACATACGCACTTTAAAAATAATATAGCTAAATATTTATTATTTCATTTTAAAGAAATAAAAGGTTAAAAAAAAAAAGTTAAAATCTCCCAAATCATCATAAATAAATATTAAAGAGTTTTGAATAGTATGTTGAAAAATATTAAAAGGGAGGATTATTTACTTGTATAGTTTACAATATTCGGACTATATATCAAATAAAACTTAAGAATTTTTAAATACTTTTTAACCTTTATTTGGAAGAAGATAAAATATCAGAGATAGAAAAAGGAGGAATGGCAAATTGAGAAGTTCCTTGTTTGGAAAGGCAAGGGGAAGGTGGATATTTAGTTTCTCATGCAGTCTCTCCTATTTGAAGAGAAAAATTGCGAAAAAATGCTATAAAATTACCATTTTATCTTTATTAATCTATTAATTTTTTTTTTAGTTATTGTAGCCTTATATTGTCACTCCTATTTGTATTTATGAATATTCTTTTTTATTGAGTGGATCAATGAATATATTTGTGAATGCCAGTTCCTAGTTCTATAATATTTAACTGAAAATAGTTCAAAATTATATTGCTTGCATTTTTTTAAGACAAAGAAAAAAATTAATTGTAATTTATCTAGTTTATATGATTTTTATCTTTCATGCTAAAATTACCTACATATTTAATATTAAGTTTGACATCATAAATTTGTTGGAAAAAATTTAAATTAAACAATTCAACAAGTATACAAGAAAAAAAACAACACTAAAATTTACATGATTCGACATAGTTACAATACAATTGAATCGTAAATACCACAATTTATTGTATTATCTCATTCACATAAAATAGAAGAAAAAACTTTTAATCCAAGTTAAAAAGTGTTCCAAAAAATAACCCTTAAATGTTTGTCCATATCCCAAAAATACTTCTCTCTCTTTACACAAAATAGCTCTTCCACATAAACTTGTTCAACAAGTTTAGAATTTTCTATTCCAAATCATTACTTGTTGACTACTCTAAGTAAAATATTTAATTATTTCTTAAATAGAAAAATATACTCATTTTCCAAATGGAAATAAAATCTTTTTTTTTTTTCTAAATAGAAAATAGAATCCAAATTTAAGTAAACTTCCTACCAATCTTCACCTTTACTTAAATTTTAGACACCATATTAGCTTTAATCATTCAACTACACACTAGAATAAGAACTTAGCCCCATATCCTGATTCCAAACATGGCCATTATATAATGTGTAGTTGAAATCTAGTCATTAACACTATTTGATTTCAGCGAGAGACCTCAATCTCTCCAGGTTCCACCCATTTACTACCATTGTTTTGGGTGTATTTTTATATGTTTCCCCCTATATTTAAGTTAGTTTTATCCAAAAATTATATTTAATTGGTTTGTGTTGTTTAGTATAATTCAAGAATCCATGCAAAAACGATGTTATCGGATCTGAAAATGAGGTTCCTGAGCAAGTGGAAATCAAATAAGGCAAAATTTTTGAAAGTTCCAAGGAAAAATCATATGTACAAGGTGGTGCAAAAGGCAATTCAGGCCATGCGGATTCAATGGCCCTGTACTTGAGAAGTCTTATATGTATGGGGTCATGCAACAAGAGATTTAGGCAGCACAAATCCAGTTGGGTCGTGCCATTTTCTAAAGCTAATAAGAGATTCTGCACGGGTGTAAGGTTTCTGTACGAGCCCATACATCTTCATTTGGGCAGTGCAGAAGTCAAATTCTAGCAAATATAAATTCAAAATTTTCTGATATTCTAGGTATTCAATTTCATACTTTTCAGCGAATCTAGAGATAAATACACTATTTTGAGAGTTTTGACTCAATTTCTTCATAGATTTTATCATAATTTCATAGATTTTGGTAACTTTCATTGGGATTTTGCTTGAAATCGAGATTGAAGATGAAATTTATCTAGGATATTGAGAATTTATGCAATTCTTCCAGTAAGGTTTATTTTCCTAACCTTTTACTTTAATTATCTTTGGGTAATCATTGTATTAAGAGATTAAACATGTTTTTTCTTAGTTTTTAATGTTAATTTGTTGAGTTCAAAACCAATTATGAGTAAATTTCTATATTGTCTAAAGATTAATTATGAAATAGTCATTATGTGAATATAGTGATTTGGTCTCTTGATTTTGCCATTCTTGTGTATGATTGAATTGCTTGAATGTTTATATACTATTTCTTTATCACTAATTAGTTTAATTAAGGGTTTGGGTAAAGGAACGAAAGTGGAAATCCAAACCTGGAACCCATTCAATTGAGATTCTAAAATGAATTAGAAGTATAAGTTTTAGAATTAAATTCAGTGATTAATGCATGTTTTCTTTATATTACTTCTATGAATGCGATTGCTAGTAGAATAAGCTCTATTAAATGATTGTGTTAAGAATTGAATCATTTGGCATAATTAATTGACCCGATTGCTTAAGTTCATAGACGATTGACTATGAATTGTTAAGATCTCTCGACTCATTCATATCATTACATTATAACATCTTTATCTTACTTGCTTTAGTTCAATGGTTAGTTTTACTTTCAAAATCCAAATTCCTTTTACTTTTAATTGCAATTTGTGAAACAAATACACAACCTGACATGAGTTCCTAGAGAGATATGACCTTGGGTTCTCAGTTTATACTATAATAGCCCGTACACTTACGGTTTCTATTAGACATTATATTTTGGGGCGAACAAGTTTTTGATGTCTTTGTTGGGGAACTAACTAGGAGTTATTTGTTTGTTTCTTATGAATATTTTTATTTTAATTTGTTTCTTTTATTTTCTTTTGAATTTTTCTGAATTTTATGAACAGTAGAAGATCTCTTGAAGGAGAAATTCTTCCTTTGGTTGATAACATGCATAGGATTAGAGTGGAGCAAAGAAGGTGAGACAACACGGACGACCCAGAGGCCTTTGAAAACCATCCTGAGGATTGGAGGGGAGAGGAAATTATAGATCAAAAAATAGAGGCAATAAATTTTTGGTGATTGTTAACCCTCCTAGAGTTACGGGGGACCAAAGATGCTTAATGAAGGAGTTTGCCAAGCTGGTCATTGTCATAGCAACTTCTTACATCCATTTGGATGTAACTTTGAGGAACTATAAGCTTAGTCCATACATTATAACATGTTTCCATCATTTTACGGAATATCCAATGAAGATCCTCTCAACTTCCTAAGGGATTTCTACTTCATCATTCAGACCATTCCTCTTCAAGGTCTGAAGGAAGATCAACTAAGGATGAGGTGTTTTCCATACACCTTAAAGGATGTTACGAAGACTTGGCTGATGACCCTACCCCTTAATTCCCTCACAACTTGGGAGGAAGTATATACCAAGTTTATGCAAAAATTCTACTCTCATAAAAAAACTGTTGATCTTCACACCACAATTGCAACATTTGTCCAGATGGATGGGGAACCCTTCCATGAGCCATGGGAGTGATTTAAGATGTTGCAAGTTCAGTGTCCACACCCTCACTTCCCACATGAGTTACTCAACTAATTCTTTTATGATGGGCTTAATTACCAAAACCAAATGATAGTGTATAATGAAGTGGGTGGAGCAATGAGTGAAGTAATTGCTGAGAAAGCATTGCAATTATTTGAGATGCTTAGAACCAACTCCCAATAAAAGAGTGTAAGGAGTAAGCGAGCTATTGCTCAAGAAGTTTCACATAATAAAGATATGGTAATGCAAATAACTGAGCTTAGTCGCCAAGTTGAGATGCTAAAAAGAAAGGGTAGCACACCAATTCAAGCTCAAGAGGTGTGTGAGGTATGAGGCATCTATGGCCATGGTGCAAATGTATGTCCTTCCAGCTATAATCCTGTTGTAAGTGAGCTAGAGGAAGCTCAATCTTTAGATGGATTCAAGAAAAGAGCTTGAAATTATCTATATTCTAATACATATAACCTCAATTTGAGGAATCATCCCAATTTTGGTTGTAGGAACAATAACCAACCATAACAACCTTAACAACAATAGCCCAATGGCAACAAAACTAAAGTGAATCTTCTAACTTTGGCTAACATTTATCCACTATGGGGACTATCTTAAGCATCTTCATTCATGCTAGTACTTAAGCTCAAGAGGCTATAAATAGAAAGCTTGACTCCCTTGAAGCATCACTGAAGAGAATTAAGAGTCAAGTTGGCCAAGTGGCCACCCAATTGCAAGTTTATCAAAGGGGTAAATTGCCTAGTCAGCCTGAGCAGGCTAAAGTAATAATCATCATAAGTTGAGATAATGGTAAGAAGGAAGAGGTAATGACAAAGGTTGTGGCTAAGCAAGATGACAAGTGGAATGAGAGGAAAAACAAGTGCATAGAGTCAGAAATTCATTCATCAAAATTAACACCTCCTATTCCTTTCCTTGCAAGTTTGATGCAAAGATAGTTGGACACCCAGCTAGGTAAGCTCCAAACTCTTTTTACCTAATTACATATAAATATGCCTTTGGTTAGCTCTTTGATGCAAATGCCAAAGTATGTGAGAATATTGGAGGAGTTGCTTAAGAAGAAGGAGAAATTAGAGGATGTGTCTGTGGTACAGCTGTAAGAGGAGGGCTCATAAAATATCACTAAGCTATCTCACAAGCTTATGGATCCAGGAAGATTTACTATTCCTTATCTCTTAGGTAGTTTAAATATTGATAAAGCGCTAGCTAATTTAGGGGAAAGTGTTAATATTATGCCTCTAAAAGTTTTTAAAGCTTTAGGTTTAGGAGAACCTAAAGTAACACATCTCAAAATGGAATTAGCTGATAAGTTGATTATTTATCCTAAAGGGATAGTTGAAGATGTGCTGCTTAAGGTTGGGAAGTTCATTTTCCGTACTGATTTTGTCATAGTTGAAATGGATAATAATGTTAAGAACTCACTTATGTTAGGGAGACTATTTCTAGCAAATATAGAGCCATCATAAATGTCTATGAGGGCAAATTGACCCTAAGAGTGAGTAATGATCAAATAGTTTTTCAACTACCAAATATTCATGCACGTACTATTTCACATGAGGAAATTAAATTGAGTGAAATCATTGTTAATCCTAATCTAACAAATGATAAAGTTGATATGATTAATAGTGTTTCTATGAAGTGTTGTGTTGTGTAGGAAAATGAGGTACCTAGACCTCAAGTTAAGATTTTGCCTTCGAATGTTGTGAAGGATGAATCGGCTCAAGAGTCAGTGAGTATACCAATTCTTGAAGGTAAGAATGAATGCTAACACAAAGGTAAGCCAAAAACAGGCAACAAAGGTAAGTAAAAAAAATAAAACTTTTGAATAAAAAGGGTAATCTTGTATGGTTACCTAAATCTGTTGTGGAGTCTTGCTTGAAAAGTTTGAGGCATTATATTAATGGGACCCTAGAAAAGTCTAGTTATGAAGATAAAAAATTTGGGTTCCATGGTGAGAGGGTTAACTCCTCTGAGGTAGGTTAATCCTATCTCAGCATCTAGCTAAGACAACGTTAAAGAAGTGTTGGGTGGGAGGCAACCCACTGTTTAGTTTGTTTTCTTTTGACTTTTCTTTTAGTTTTACATTTTTAATCTTTTTGTTATGAGATAATGCACGTGGCATGTGTGTTGTGTTGTGATTTTATAGATTTTCGTGACTATATAGTGTTAAAATATTATGCAAAAACCTTGGTAAGTATAACTTATTTTACACGATCTATGCATTTTTGTTTTATTGAATCCAAAAATTGGCACAGGTCTTTTAAGGTTTGGTATGGGAGCTTGCAAAATGATTATACCCCCGTACATCTCACTGTTTCCAATTTGAGCATACCAAGTGTTTGATGAAATGCCCCAATGAACTTTTTTTTGCACTTTTTAAGTGTTTTACTCATTGCAATTGTGTTTATTTGATATTTTTAGTATTCTTTTATAAGAATTGGGCATTGACACTTAGTATAGGGTTATGATTAAATTATTTTATGAAATGTTTGAACATTGAGTTGGTGACTAACCCTTGATATAAATTGGGGCATTGCTCTTGCTTAGTTGTTTTTTTTTTTTTTTTGTCTATTTTACAAATGGACAAAGGTAAAGGAAAAGCAAAGGTTCAAGCTAAGGACAAAAGGAAAGGTAAGAAAAGAGAAAGAACTACAAATTTACCTACCATTCCACCCCCAGCATGAGTAAATGGGGCATTTAGGCCTAATCATCAGTTCTTAAGGTTCCACGACCATGAGCAATAAAGGCACTTTTCTGAGTTGGCTAACAAGCCACTCATGACACATTGGGTGGTTAATTGGGCTAGCATGTATATTAGTGAGCTTCATGACTAGTTGAGAAGCTTCACACATTAACTGGGATGGTAGAACTTATTTGAAATATCTGAGATGGCTTTTAGGGAGTTGACACTTGAGTTTTACTGCACTTTTAGGTATGAAGGGAAGAAGTATAAATTAAATTAATGGGTGGACTTTAGGAAAAATGGGACCTTGTTCCATATGACAGTTGATGACTTTAGAAGGCACTTCAAACTTTACTCCAAGGCAGAGATTAATTCTTCACATTACCTCCAAGCAATGATAGATCGGTCTTCTAATGAGCAAAAAGATGCCATGTGGCAGAAGTACATGGGTGAAAGAGGGAGGTACGTAGCGAGTAGAGTAAAGGCCACGAGATATAAGGAGTTCAGTATGTGGGTGATGAATCATCTCATGGCCCTTAGGATCACTGCTAGGCATGATAGTACTAGGCATGCTCAGAGCTCAGATTGGCTCATTATGGGTAATATGAGGGAAGGAGTTTGATTGAATGTCGGCTATTTGCTTTTAAAATTTTTCAAGAAGTAAGCGAGAAAAAAAGGATGGGCATTTAGTTAGAGGGGATTACATTACCCACTTGGCTCGTAGGTTGAACGTATTTGAGGGTATCCTGACCATGACTACTAATGGCTCTCCTGCTTTTCTTGATACTGAATGGGTCTAAAATTTGGACCATAGTTATAATGTGCCTGAGCCATCACCTCCTATCTAAAAATGATTTTTCTTATGTATACCATGTTTCCAAATAGCACTTAAGGTTTTTACTATGCTACCAATTAGATGGTATACCCCTCGATGTAACTTCCCTTTCATTAAGACTAAAAAACCTTGAGTAACCTTCTGAACTCCACCTTTAACATTGTAACTAAATCCCATAGAGTCCAAAATACTCAAAGAAATTAAATTCTTGCTTATCTTTGAAACATATACCACATCCTCCAAAGTCATCACCTCTCTATTATACATTTTGATTCTCATGCTACCAACACCCATGACTTTCACTTTAGAATTATTACCTAATTTTAGTATTCCAGTTATACGTTTTTGGATTGTATTAAAATAATCCATCTTGAAGCAAACATGATGAGCAAGAATCTAAAAACCAATCATCATAAGAAGATACATCATTACCTTGGGTAACCATATGGGCATCTCTAACATCCCAAGCAAGAGAAATAATATTCTCTTCATCATCTTGCTTTTTCTTTCCCTTTTGACAGTCCTTGTTATAGTGTCTAAACTCTTTGCATTTAAAGCATTTTATTTCATTCAAATTCCTGACATTGGATCTCAACTTGCCTCGCTGAGATCCACCCTTATCATGTGGTTGTCCTCTCTAATCATCCACCTTAAGAAATCAATGTCTCGCATTCCCTCTCATCACTTTTTTTTTTTCTTTCCTTCTAGTTTGGAGAGAAATCAATTGCGCTTGTACAATATCTATAGTCAAAGTATCCTTTGTTGTAATCAACGAATCAACAAAATTATCATAAGAGTCAAAGAGTGAGGAAAGAAG
>CAOJBK010429198.1:0-10162 GCA_948294925.1 Codiaeum variegatum | reverse complement strand
TTTGACTTTAATTATCAAGTCTGAAAAAGTTATTCATCCTAGTGAGTTCATGCTAATAGCCTGATATAATACCTATACAAAGTCATGTATAAGTTGATTTGCATGTGATTGAAGTTAGTATTGCCTTCTTTGGTGGAGGGGGATCATGGTGCCTTTGTTACTGGAAGAAACATTACTCATAATGTGCTAATTCTGCAAGACATTATCAGGTAGTACAAGATAAAAAAACATTTCACCAAGTTTATTTATTAAGATAGATATTTAAAAAAGCATATGATTTTATTAAGTGGGATTTATATTAAAAAACATATGACTCTATTAGGTGGGATTTTATGCATCATTAGTTGGATATGTATGGCTTCCCCGATCAATTTAAGGAGTGGATACCATATTGCTTGTCTTCTATCAAGTATATGTTGACTTTGAATGGCCAATTCTTTAGTGAGTTATTTAGGGCTAAGAGCTTGAGATAAGGTGACCCATATCACCCTTTTTTATTTATTCTGGGCATGGAGTGTTTAACCAGAACCTTAAAAGATCTTGATGGTAATGGTGATTTTAAATATCATCCTTTATGTAAAAATCTAAAAATTATTAGTCTATGCTTTGCAGATGATCTTATTATGCTTCGTAAAGGGAAGAAAATGGTGGTAGAGACTATGTGTGATGCTTTAATCACTTTTCTAAAGCATTTGGTTTAGTTGGTAATATGGAGAAGTCATCTCTTTATGTTGGTGGTATGAATGAAGTTCAAACTCAAGAAATGTTGAAGTATGCTAGGTTTTAGTTGGGTTCATTTCTTCTAAAATACTTAAGTATTTCTCTTGTTCCTTAAAAGTGGACCAAAGCAGAGTGCATGGTTAATATTGATAAAATTATAGCTCATATCAGAATATAGGAGACTAGAAATCTATTTATGGTAGAGAGGGCTTAGCTCGTGAATGTGTATTATTGTCTTGCCAAGTTTACTGGTCAGCAATGTTTATTTTACCTCAGTGCATTGTGAAACAAGTAGAGTAAGTCTAAAAAAAACTTATTATAGGGTTAGAGCATTAATAGGAAAAAGATCCCTCTTATTGCATGGAATAAGATATACCTGCTTAGAAGATATGGCTGTTTGAATTTAAAAATTTATAGCATTTATAACAAGGTTGCTATAGGCAAGTATCTTTGGGAGTAGCTTAGAAGGAAGACAATCCGTGGGTCAAGTGGGTTAATGAGATTTATTTAAAGGGCATGTCTAGTTTGTCATTATTCTATAAGTGCTGATGTTGTATGGTATTGGAAGAAGATAGTGTCCTTAAAAGAGAAGCTTAATGAGTTTTTATTTAATGAAGATAGAAATGTGAATATTCAAGGTAAATATAAGATTTTTGAGGTCTATCTATTTTTGTTGGGACCAAGGCAAAAATTTAGACCTGTTACAGTGATTTAGAGCCCTGTTATGATCCTAAGATAGGCTATTTTTCTCTAGTTTGCATTTCAGAAAGATTTGTTGACTAAAGAAAGACTGACAAGGTTTGGAATTGGTTGTGACTTAATGGGATGTTGCTTGTGTGAATCTATAATGGAAAATGCAGAACACTTATTTCTCTAGTGTAGTTTTAGCTCTATGATTGTTACAAAGATTCTGAACTGACTTGGAATGTCAGTTTGGCCTCTTTATTTCTAAGATTGGTATAAATGGCTGATGCAGGCCAAGGGATAAGGTTGTAAAGTAGGATCTTAGCTTGTGTTGTTGCAGCTGTGGTTTATGTCATTTGGTTTGCTAGGAACAATATGATTTTTTGTGGTAAGATATTAAGTGCTGGTGATGTTTTAATGTGTATTCGGCAATCTGGCTCTCTTAGAGTTCAAGGTTTACAATAAAGGTCAAAGGCTCTGTGGATGTAATGTTGAGAGACAGACTTATCCTTGTAGTGTTGTGATTTTCATCTCTACATTGGGTATTGTGAGTGTATTATATCTGTTTTTGGTTTTGCTATTGGTAATGAATACTTTTCTTACAAAAAAAAATTCTATTTCTATGAAAAATCAAATATAATATTTAGTTTAAAAAAACTAATATTTTATTTATCAAATATTCGTTGGTTAAAGGAGGGTGATCGGAATTCCAAATTCTTACACTCTTTCATTGCTTAACGTAATGTGCAGCAGAGTTTTTCTTCTCTGAAAATTGATGATCGTATCAGTTTCAACATGCATGTTATAAAATCCCATGTGATTGATTACTTTTCTAATCTTTTTTCGGTTTCTCATGCTCTAAGGGATTTTTCAAGTACTGCAACTATTGTGCCTTGCTTAGTAACAGATTTTGAGAATTCATCTCTTCTTGCTATTCCTTCTTTTGAAGTTATTCGCTCAATGGTCTTCAGCCTAGACCCTTGTAGCCTGTCTAGTCCAGATGGCTTCTCTGGCTAATTTTACAGAGCTTGTTGGGATTTTATTGGTAGAGATATTCGTTGTGTAGTGTAATCTTTTTTCTCTTCAGGTGATTTTTTGTTGCCTGGTATCAATACGAACTTGATGACTTTGATTCTGAAGATTGATGGGGCCAACGAAATTATTCAGTTTCGGCCTATTATTTTAATTAACGTTTTTTTCAAAATCATATCTAAAATCCTTATGGATTGATAGAGTATTGTGGCGTCAAGAATTATTAACAAACACCAGTTTGGCTTCATTAAAAGACATATCATCGAATAATCTGCTGTTGCCACTTTAGAGTGTTTCAACATCCTAAATTCAAAGTGTTGGGGAGGTAATTTGGCTTTAAATCTAGATATTAGAAAGGCCTTCGACTCTATGGAATGTGATTTTATTTTTGTTGTCCTCTCTTGTTATGGTTTGAGTTCAAAATTTGTTGATCTCTTGTATTTAATTTTCAATTTTTCCAAGCTTTCGATGATCTTGAATGGATCTCTAAAAGGCTATTTTCTCAGTTTTGAGGGGAGTACGCCAAGGGGACACACTTTATCCTTTGTTATTCTATCTAGAGGAGGATTATTTAAGTAGATTATTATCTCATATTTTTTATTCAAGTAGTATTTTCCTTACGTATAGCGAAAGGAACATGTTGTGCCCATCGTATCTCTTTTATGCCAATGATGTTTTGGTATTTTGTCAAGCTTCTAAGTGCAACTTAATTTCTTTCACTCAATCTCTTCATCATTATGGTTTTCTTTTAATCAATTAGGAGAAATCTGAGCTATTCCTCAACTCGAATATTTCTCATTCTAGAGCATCTTCCATTCATTCTACTATTGGGATGCATTCAGGTTTGCTCCCGTTTGTTTATCTTGGAGGGCCTATTTTTTGGGAGCTCCTAAAATGAGATGGCTTAATGATTTAACTGATCGTGTCATGTGTAAATTGAGTAATTAGAAAGGGTCTTCTCTTGCTATGCCAAGTTGGGCTGCTCTCATTCAATCACTTATTTATGGGTATTTATTACATTCCTTTATGATCTATCTTTGGCCCACTAGCTTAATAAAGCTTATGGAAAGAAGGATAAGAAATTTATTGTGGTCTGGAAATAATTATCAGAAAAAGTTAGTTGCAGTTTGTTGGGATCATTGTTGCCATCCTCCGGAGGAAGGTGGTATTGGCTTGAGAAAGCTTCATGTACTTAACAAGGTTATGCTATCTCATATGGCATGAAAGGTGAGCTGCAGATCCAATTATGTTTATTATTTTCTCAGACAGCATTTTCTTCAATCAAATGGTGTTTCTTGTTATGGTTTTATTTGTTCTTTGGTATGGAGCTCTATAAGAGGTATTTTTTTTTTATTTACAGTCTAAGGCTCAGTGGCTGCCTGCTGAGAACTCAAGCTTAAGCTTTTGGGCAGTAAATTTTTTAGGCTATACCATTGCGCATTATTTCAACATCCTGATATCAGTTTGTAAGACTCTAAAGGCCTCTATTAAAGATGTTTTTTAGGATGAAACTTAGCATTTACCTACTGCTTTTTCTTCTGGTTTTCCAGAACTGGTGACTGACCTGAGTAATGTTTATTTCTCTACTGCTGATGATCTTTTTGTTTGGAAGGAATTGCCAGATGGTGAGTTCTCTTGAAAAGAAACTTATGAGTTTTTCTGCAAGTGTTATCCTGTGGTATCTTGGGGAAAGGATTTATGCCACAGCTACCTGCCTCCTTCTTGCTCTTTTGTTTGTTGGTATAGTGTCCTTAATTGGCTGCCTACTGAAGATAATTTGTGTGCTTCTTGTATGGTTTTGGTGTCTATTTGTGGTCTATGTCTTAATGGACCATATTTGGATTCTCACCTTTTCCTTTCTTGTCCCTATTTTGTGGCACCATAGTAGTTTCTCAAAGATATATTTAAGGTCAACTCCTTGAATTTTCAGTCTATTTTTGCTCTGATTGTTTTGAATTTGGAGGTCAGATTTTCATCTCAATTGTTAACATTTTGGAGAGTTGGTTTCCTCTCCTTTGAGAGTTTGTTTACTCCTATTGGTGTTGCAATTCGGCAGCTTTACGCATTCATTAAGGAAATTGAAGTCTTTAAATGAGGTTGTATGAATAATTCAATCTCATACTTAAAACTCTTCATTATTTAAGAGTTTAAGGTATTCCTCGTCCTGTAACAAATTTTATTGAGGTCAGATGGATTTTGCCTCTTCGAAATTAGTTTAAATGCAATATAGACAGAGCAGTCCATGACTGACTGGGAATGGCAGGGGGTGAGAGAGTTTTTTATGCATTCTTCCATGCAGTGAGGCAGTTGTATAGCTTTAAAGGCAGAAATGTATGCATTCTTCCATGCAATGAGGCATGCTTATATCCATGGTTTGTCTCCTATTTGGTTTGAATGTGATTATTTGATTCTTCTTAAGAAAATTAAGGCTCAATCCTTGAGCATTCCTTGGCATCTTTGTAAAGAGGAAAATTTGGTTGCAGATAAACTTGCCTCCATTGTTGTCTTATTACATTCGGTTGTCTAGTGGGATTTCCATCCTATATAATGTAATAGTTTAGTTATTTATAATGCTAGTGGTAGATTCTACTATATTAATCTTGTTGAGTTTTTTTTTTGTTGTTGTTTTGCCTATTAGGCGATTTTGTATTGAACTCTTATTCTTTTATTTATTTATTCATATAATTCTTTGAGGCTTGTGATGAAAGGTGCTAGCAGGGTGCCAGCATAGTTTCGATGTTGTAGTGCACTTTTAATTCCTTATTCCATTACCTTTATATATATATATATATATATATATAATTAAATTTTGTTATAAATAGTTCAAATAGTATAAATTTAAATAAAAAATAAAAAATTTATTTTCATTGTTTCAAATCAGTATTAAATATAATATAAAATAAATATAAAAAGTAATGTAATTATTTCAAATAAATGTTTAATCAAAATACAATTCTATTATTTTTTTTTGCACTCAAAAAGTGAAATAGTTATATAAGAATTTGATTTCAATTCTCTCATTTTATAATTAAACTAAACACTTTTAAAAAAATCATTTTGTTTTAGATTCCACTCTATTCCATTCTAAAATTTAAAATAAATGGATTTTAAACTATGATTTTTTTTAAAACTCAAAAGGATCTCTATTATTCATCAATCAAAGCAAGCACATATTCAAGGAAAGCAGGAACCATATACCATACAGTCAAGCTAGTTACAGAGAAAGCAGTCTTAGCAAGCTTATAGGCTACCAAATTAGCTTATCTATATACAAACTTTAGAGATATATTGCATCATAAAAGTCTTCTTGGGATGAAAATATTGCATCAACAAGTCTCTTGCAATCACTTTCTAATATGACATTTGATGGGTGTGGTCTTGGTCAACGCTAGGATCGAGCTACTCTGCTTGAGCTGGAAGTAACCTGCACAGAGAGGCACTGGTCAGGGGTGTCCGGCGATAACCCTCCGACGCTCAAGTCAGTGATGGGTGTTGGGACTCAAATGGAACAGTATGTGTGTTGTGAGGTTATAAGGATAGGTAGGAATTCATTACCTTACTCAAGATGATGAGGCCTGTATTTATAGGGTGAAATCCTGTTCAAGGGGACACATGTCAGCTCCAGGTACTTTGGCAGTGTACCTCTCCATGGGGCCTGTGACGTCTGTCCGCTGTCAAATCCCAAGCTCCGAAGGTCACTAAAGGACAAAGCTTATGATGTGCCCCTGGTTCGGATAGGACTAGATCTACAGGATTCGATCAGGGTCCAAGCATGTTGTTGGGGTCGAACCAGGCCAAGGTTGAGCCATATAAACATTATTAAAAGAACAAGAATTGATCCATTTGAAAGTCACCAACAAAGCCAATGCCTCAGCCTCATAAGGTTGTACCATGCACCAAATACTTTGAGAAAAAAGCAGTCTAAAAATTTTCTGAATGACTTCTAGTAACAATTCAAATACCCATCAATTTTTGTGCTCTAAATAAAGAGGCATCCATATTTACCTTGAGAAAGCCCACTAGTGGACAACTCCAAACTCGCTGCCCAGCTCCCATAATGGCAAAAACAAACGCACTAAAAGCAGAAGATTGTGCTTGTTGCCCCTGGTTCAGGTAGGTGCAAGGTTGCTGTAAAATAACATAAGGCAGACAAAATTTATTGGACCATAAAACATCATTCCTATAATGCCAAATAGCATGCTTCTATTGCAAAATTTTCTGCTAAAAATTAAGATGAAGTTATAAAAAATGTTGATAAAATATCAACACAATTATTCACCCTAAAATGCAGCACATCAACCCACAAATATGCCCAACACGACACTGCATAAGGTAAGATACAAAAAATATGCATCATCGTTTCATCTTCAGCCTCACACACATACAACTTGTTGGCACAAAAACTTTTCGTGACCAATAAGCAACTCTAGCTGGTAATGCTCCCACCACAGCCTGTCATTAAAAATGTTTTAACTTAAGGAGGAATTTTTTGTCTCCATATCCAAGTCCATGCCCCTCTCTAATTACCATTCCTCCCAACCTATAGAAATTTTTTAAAAAATGTCTAATTTTACTGAATATGGCCCACCTTTCGTGTAATGCAATAGTTTCATATCTTTTTCCTCATAATCACATAATGGAATAGTTAGAATTTTATCAGCAACACTTTCCTCAAACAATTTCCCTAACATCTTAACATCCTATTCCTTGGACATAGGAACACATAAGTCCTCGAACACAATATCTTCCAAACCAATCGATGGAATAGCATTAATGAATTTTTTTTTCATTTTTTAGCCACAGAGCATACCAAATGTGAATAGAAGAACCATTCCCTATCTTCAACTTTGATCTCAACTGAAGTAAAGGTTTAGTAGACCAAAAGGCTCTTAATATAGGGCTCCATGTAGAACCTGAAGAAGCACTTTGAAAATCCCTACTAGTAAAATATTTAGATTTGATAACAAGACTTACCAAAGCTTCTAAATTGGATATGATCTTCCATCCTTATTTATGTAACATAGATAAATTAAACATGTATAAACTTCTAAAACTCATTCAATCATCTTTCGTCCTAGCACATAACCTATCCCACAATAGCCAGTGAATACGTTGTCTTCCATCACCTCCCAAACCCCACCAAAATGAATTCATCATTCTTTCATACTATTGAGTTAGAGTTACAAGTAATAGGAAAGTACTCAGTAAGAAGGGATCACTTAAGCCACATATTTTAAAATAATCTCCTTGTCTTAGCCTGCCAATTCTCCACTTTCCTCTATAATTTTTCATATAGGAACCCTGTTGGTTTCTTTTTCCTTCTAATTATAGAGGGAAGACCAAGATATCTCCTTATATCCAAATCTGAAACCATACCTAGAATAATTGAAAGAGTCATCTTAGTTGCACCATCGATGTTGCCAATGAACATGATAACAGACTTCTGAAAGTTTACCACTTGCCTCGTAAGCATCTCATACTTATTGAAGATTCCTTTTATCAATAACATTCCATTTCATTTTCCTAGAAAAATAGAAACTATCATATGGAAATAAAAGGCGAGTAATAGAAGGGGATCCTCTACCAACAGAACAACCATATAATATCCTCTATTATGATATCTAGTAATCATAGCTGAAAGACCCTTAGCATAGATAATAAAAAGATATGTGACTGGGGGTCACCCTGCCTCATTCCTCTGGATAGATAATTAGCCCAACCACATCATCATTGACAATAACATAATAAGACACAATAGTTACATATAGGTGAATTTATGAAATAAACTTATTATCGAATCCCATCATACTCAAAACCTTTATTCATGCAGTAATACGCCTTACTGATATCAATCTTCAAAACAACATGACCTTTCTTCCTTCTAATGTTATATTTCATGGAATGAATGGCTTCGATGGCACCACAACATTATCAGTTATAGCTCTACCAGGGACAAAAGTATACTGAGATTCAGAGATAATAAAACCTAACACCTTCTCTAAACTAGTAGCAAGTACCTTAGAAATTATTTTATATTTGACATTAACTAGTGCAATCGGTCTCACATCTTTCATACAAGAAGGATTGTCACACTTAGGTACTAAAAATATATTAGTGTCATTTAGGTGATAAAGAAAGTGACCATCAACAACCATGAAATAGTAGAAATATAAATATCATTACCAATTTCTCCCTAGAATTTCTGATAGAATGCTGGATTAAAACCGTTTGGGCCTTGAGATTTGTTTAGATGCATTTACAAAATTGTAGCTTTAAATCCCTCAACAGTAAAAGGAGTAACACAGCATTTTCTACCTTTGAAACTTGAATAACTTGAAAATCAAACTCTCTGTCCTCTCCAAGTTGACCATTTGAAAATAGAGCTTTAAGATATGCATTGACCACCTAATATAATCCTTTTAGAGTAGACACCTTATCCCATAAATCAAAACAAAGCTTGACAAAATGATTTCTCACTCTAATCACAATCTTAAAATCATGATTTATTAATCTTTGAATTATTCAAATACAATTATGGCAAAAAAATGTCACAATTAGTCAGAAAATTATGTAATTATGATGTCAAATGAAAAGTGAATTAGATATGTATTATAATTGGAATAAACTTTTTATTTCTTTTTATTTTATAAATATGAATAGATTAAACTTTGCTAAGTACGACTTGACAAAAATATAAATTAATGTTATATATATATATAAAGAATATTACATCATTATTAATAGGGATGTAAGTGAGTCAAATATATTCTTAAGCTCTTTGGGATCAATTTAGAAATTGCTCAAAATTGAATTGATGTAAGTCGATTGATGAGCTTTAAATTTAACAAATAAGGAAAGTGGTCTCTGATTGGTGCTCTTATTATCTTGGGGACTAAGCCTTGGGGACCAAGTCAAGTTACAAAGTGTTCGGGGACCTAAAGAGGCCTGCAAACCCTATATGGTCCTTGGCATAGGTTTTGAAAAAATTTCCCCTATTTTTCACTATTTAAATAACCCTCTAAACTTAGTTTTGAATGCACATCAACACAATCTAATACATACACCTGAGAAGTAAAAGCAATTAAATGCACATCAACACAATCTAATACAGACACCTGAGAAGTAAAAGCAACTGACAACTTAGAACTATTTCTCTCTTTTCTTTTTATTGATATAATTTTTAGAGATACTGATCTCTCTTCTACTTCAAAGTAAAGAAAAGATGATTAAGCTTTTGAAAGCTCTTTGACCCTTTGATTCCAAGACATTGTAAACCTAAGGTATCGTGTTCTTTCCCTAACTTTGAATTGGAATTATTTTAGTTAATTATTACTAACTTCTAAACTTTTCTTCAAAGCACCCCCCTTCCCTTCACCCACCCACCGTCTTCGTAATAAGGGAGAATTATGTAGAGTTTGATGATAATGCAGATTAGACGTTCAAGAGGGGGGTGAATTAGTTTTTTTTTATATGAGTAAGTTTACTGCCCAAATTAGATCCCAATTCAACTGATCTGAATATGTTTTTAAGTTCTCAGATTAAGCATAATAAATCTTTGATAGATTCTTCTATCAGTTTTAATTGACTGTTCATATATTAAGAGGTGTTCAGTTAAGATCTTTACCGATATACTTAACAGTTAGCCAACTATTTGATAAGAAGTATGTAGCTTAATTCAAGATCAATATTCCAAGTTTTAGTGTAAAGTCTGACTGAATATAAGTGA
>CAOJBK010428965.1:0-25198 GCA_948294925.1 Codiaeum variegatum | reverse complement strand
AGTAATTTTAACAGAACCAGAACCTAAAACACTCGTACGAGAGCCATCTGCCATTGTGACACTAGAAGGAGAATTATGAGATTGGCAAGAAGACAAAATGTCAAGATTACCTGTCATATGATCTGAAGCACCGGAGTCAATAACCCATTCTAAATTCGAAAAGGGTGTATTGGTTTTACCCGGTTTAGCAATAGCAGCTCTAGGATGAGATGAACATTTTAAAGCTTTTTGATATTCGAGAAATTTAGCGTACTCGGATGCAGGTACTTCAAAAACCGTAGAGGTCATATTTCCTTCAAACTCCAAAATAAACAGAACCGAAGAAGATTGCAAACGAAGCAGTTCGCTATTCCAGAAAAGAAACGATATGCAATAAGAACTAAACCCAAACCGTGTCTGCACAGGGACGTCGGGATGGAGTCGACGCCGGAGAAGAAGTGCGGTTGCCGGAACGATGTCTCACGCGCTCCCACGCGCCGGCGAGTGAGGAAGTGACGGGAGCTTGTGACGGCGCATGAAGCTCACTCGCGTCTCTGACGGCGACCGGAATCTCCAGAAAGGCCGATCGGTGGACGGCGGTTCTCCTGGTGTAGGCGGTGTCGATCAAACGTCACTCTAAAACAGTGACCCAAAGCACAACAAACACTGACTGAACAGTGTCCAATTTTTTTTTTTTTTTTTAAATTAATTCTAAAGCCAACCCTAGATCAGAGTCGCTCCGATACCATGTAAAACAATATGTTTCACTATTTCACTTATATTGAATTGATGTACAATGTACTATATATATACAAACTAATAGCTATAGATAGACGTTAACTAATAGATACAGATAGACGTTAATCCCTAGAATTAAGGAGATAATCTTATCATATCATATCTTATCTTTAACAGACCTCAAACGTCTGAATGAACTAATTTAAAAGGAAAACTAACTCTTTTATCGAGCCGGTGAAGAGATGGTAACATATGATGTTTAACAAATTGATACGACTCACATTCTACGGAAGATAAATCATGAAATTGAGGGCACAATTTTTTTAATGAAGCGAGAGATGGGTGACCTAACTTACAATGTACATCAAAAGGAGTGACTATACCTGAACAAGCAAGAGCTGTTGATAATGGTATATCCAGAATATAGAGACCTCCAGATTCACACCCTTTACCGATTATCTTCTCCGTCACCCGATCCTTAAAGATACAATAATCAAACTCAATATGACATGACAATTTAAAACTCAAGTAATTTTACTCGTAGAAATTAAATTGAATATGAATTTTGGTAGACACAAAACAGACGACAAGGGCAACGATAGAGATATTTTAATAGAACTAGAGCTTAAAATACTAGAACTAGAGTCATCTGCCATTGTGACACTAGAAGGAGAATTATATGATCGGCAAGATGACAAAAGGTCAGAATTACCTGTCATATGATTTGAGACACCAGAGTCAATAACTCATTCTGAATTCGAAAGTGTATTGGTTTTACCTGGTTTGGCAATAGTAGCTCCAGGATGAGATGAACATTTTAATGTATTTTGATATTCGAGAAATTTAGTGTACTCGGATGCAGGTACTTCAAAAACCTTAGAAGCTAATGCTTTTTAATATTCGAAAAATTGATTGTACTCAACTGCAGGAAACCTCGAAGAACTCGGGAAAAACAGTATTCTTTTGTTCTTCTGTCATTGTATCGAGAGACTAGTAACAGCCAAAATCAGAGGGAGCAGTAACACCAAAAATTCAAGATCAAAGCTCCAGAACCAGCCAAAAGTCACTCTAATATGCTGGACAACGTAATCGAAAGCCGGAGAATCAAATGGAAGCACAAAAGAAACAATTGCACTGTCAAAACGACCCAACACAGTACTACCAAGATCAACAGTAGAGAAACAACCCAATTAACCAAACAAGTATCTGCACAAAGACGTCGGAAATGAGTCGACGCCAGAGAACGGAGTTGGGCGGAGAAAGGCCGTCTCACGTGCTCCCACGTGCTGGCGAGTGGGGGAAGAGTCGGAAATTCTGTCGGCACGTGTGGCTCACTCGTGCTCCGCCAGCGACCGGACTCTCCAGAAATGACGGTCGGCAAGCGGCGGTTCTCCTAGTGCAGGCGGTGTCGATCAAATGTCACTTAAAACGGTGACCCAAAAACCCAAAGCAAACATTGACCAGTGACCCAAAAATCCAAAGCCTGCCCAGCAATTTCAAATTAAATTTTTCCAAATTAATTCTAAAGCCAACTCTAGATCAGAGAGACTCTGATACCATGTAAAAATGATGTGTTTCTATATTTCACACTTTTAAAATTGGTATACAAGATACTATATATATACAAACTAACTAGCTATATATGGTAGCTAATCCCTAGAATCAAGCTCCTAATCAATCATAATTAATTATATAATCATATCATATCTTTAACAGGTATCAACTAGAATAGGTACAGTGTGCAAAGTTAAAATATAAGCATACTTCAAAATTAACACCACTAGAACCTCGCTTCTGCAAGGCGATAAAAGAACACTTGAATAGTGGCCAATTAAACTAGAACACTTGCAGCCAGCCTGCACCATCAATTTTTAATTTCCAACTGCTAAATGGTCATCCAAAAATGAACCCAATTTTTATCACATTTATAGAACCATGTGCTGTAACCCCGGACCTAGCAAAATTTAAACTACTTTTTTTCTTTTAATTTTTCAAGCCTAAGCCCCTCAACCTAGTAAGGAAGTTATGTCATGTAAGTCCAACAAATAGGTGACTATGCCATTTAGCCCCTTGTTTCTAAATAAATTAAAGCCCCAGATTCAGGTAAATGTTTCATTTGTATTTTATCATTGCGCCAATGTTTCTGAGACCATTTCAGCAATAAAGATGGCAGAATGCATTGCACCATAGTAATTTCAAGCACCTCATTGTGTCTGTCCAGTGAAGATGAGAATGCTTTCCGACACCCAAATGAACAAAGAGGTTCGTTCCTTTCTGCTTATAACATAAATCTCTGCTGCAAGCATTGCTAATTACAAATCTGTGCAACAAAGTAAACATTAATACCTCAAACAAAATAACAGAAAACTGACATATGGTACAAATCCTTGGAGCAGGAAAGTAAATGTATCACCTGGGCTGGAAAGTTATGGCTCTTGTCCTCCCCGCAATGGGTCCATCAAGAGGACTAGAAGTCACGGATATTACTAAAGCAGCATTGGGTGATGACCAAGGAACAAGCACAGAATTTGATCCACTAGGTAGAACAAGATGAAATTGTTCAGACCATGAAGAATTTTGCTCTTTTTTTTCTGTATGTGAAGGCTGGCACCTTCTCATTCTGACCCTAACTTCACTCATAGAAGAAATGGCACATGGAGAATACATGTGTGCTTTTACCTTTCCATGCTCAGAATCAACTAAGCCAGAATCTTTTGAAGTTGATTCACTAGTAGAGGACATGTTTGAAGAAGCATGTTTACCAACTACATCATGCTTGCCTCGTTGCCTGCCAAAAGATCCTGACACATCTGATAAGACCAGAGGGTAGTACATAGATCTCCCCAAACGTGGACTAATGCTCTTTCCAGGAAATAAAATGTGATTTTCCATGAAAGAGCTCCCCAGGTCATCAATTGGATCGATAGCATATAAATCATTGTCAGAAGATAAAAGGCTGAGACCATCTCTCTTATCATGAAGAAGCTCTTGTTCAATCAAGTAACATGACGGGATAGTGTAGTGATCTCCTTTTGTTTCTGTGGCAGGTTCTGAAATATTGAATGGAAGACCAGTACAATTATATAGCAAAAAGGGAACAAAAATGAAGATATCCCGCGCACCAGAGAACGCATCCATCATTAGTTCAACATTAACATACAGCGGACCTAGAAAAATATAACGCAGATTCTGTTACAACAAAATGTCAAACATAAAATTAATCGAAAACCAAGGAAAACATATTCTACCATTAGAGGATTCAGGATTAAAGATCAGGGTCTCCATTACAGAGAACTTGGTACCACTAAACTTAGCCATGGCACTGAATGTTTCTGTACGAGGAAACTTCAAAGATGAAGGCTTAAAACCTGGCATATAGAACTCCAGACCCAAGTCATGCGAAGGATCAACATGGTGAAAGGATGTTTGCCCCTAAATAACATATTGGCACATGTTAAGGTGTTGATAGCACCAAATCAATGAACATGATAGAGGTATAGAACTCAAATATTCAGATTCAGATTCAATACAGAAAATAGCTTACAAACCTCTAAAAGCAATGCAGTGCAACTAATCCCTCCACTCTCAATTGCAAGTGATACTGACTCTGGAAGATAGTTGTTCAGTACTAATGGAGTACTGAATGTGACCTGATGAATAAATTGCTGCTTTGACTGTTTCCAATCATGACTTATACTTTTAAATGATTGTCTCAAATTCTCATTAACATAGGAAGAGGACCCTTTCCTCGGCCTGCTAGACGAGAGCACACTAAAATTTTGAACAGATAGGCAACACCTAAATGGATCATTGCTCGGATGAGATGGATAACATACAAATGATCTAAGAAATCCAATTTTGATTTCCTGAGAAAGAATATTGGAGAGGTCTTGCACTTCACTCCACAAGTATGAATTTCCAAGAGGACGCCACCTTAAGCGACCTGCTTCAGCCAAATGCAAAGGCAGAGGAATTTCTTGTCCAGGATATATTGGATCTAGTACCTGAAACATTAAAATAAATTGAATATTGATAATACAGAACACCAAAAATAGGGAGATCAGTCCAAAACTGAAATTCATAAGCAATCAATTTTTTGTTAATACCTTTGGGGAGAGTCCAAATGGAATATCAAATCTAAGCTCCAGTGGCATTGATGTTGCATTTGAAAGTATGACCTAAATCAAGAAAAATGCAAGCATTGAAAAGAAATTCATGAATAATGAGAATTCAGAAAAAGCTCCAGTAAACACAATACATACTGTCGAGTACAATCGTATTAACTTGCTGTAGCGCTGCACTGAAACATCAAAGATAACAGGAACAGCAAAACCGCTATTTGCATTGGATCTAACATCCTCTTCAATTTTCAAATGGTATTTTGAAGAATCTCCTGTTTTTTCAGCTTCAATTTTATTTGTGGCCTTGGAAAAATCAACCTCAAAACAAGTAACTCCTACAAGATCCATTGAAATAGGAGCAGAAGGCTGAGACATCCCATCAAGTTGAATGCTCATAAAATGATGAACAACTCCATTTGATTGCTTCTCACTAAGCCTGTCTGAAGATTTTACAGGCCTGAATCGAGATAACTGCTCGTCAGGAGTCTCATTAAGATATATAGGAATCGAAGCACCAGGTTGCACAGCTTTGGCATCCATCATTCTTGACAGATCAAACTCAACAGCATTAACCAGTCCTTCAGAAACATGGAACACTAGGGGTAATGAAGTCAAATTCTGAAGTATATAGGGAGCATATCTTCCTCCACTAGTAGGTCCAGCCAACTCAGGACTTAAGAATGTCTGATTTTCACAGGGATCAGTCGGTTCCATCAGATGCCAGGCATCCTTAACCATTTCAACAGTTCTGAAAACACACTTGAAGGGGAAAACAAGTGAAGAAGATTAGTACTGTTCTGAGAAAATCAGCAATGTTAAGATGCATTCAAAAATCAATAATGTAAATTATTTGAATTCCTCCTCAATTTTATCACCAGAAAGAGACTGTTGAAATGGTTAAGGATGCCTGGCATCTGATGGAACCGACTGATCCCTGTGAATATCAGTCATTCTTAACCATTTCAACAGTTCTGACAACACACTTGAAGGGGAAAACAAGTGAAGAAGATTAGTACTGCTCTGAGAAAATCAGCAATGTTAAGATGCATTCAAAAATCAATAATGTAAATTATTTGAATTCCTCCTCAATTTTATCACCAGAAAGAGACTGTTTTTATCAAACTACATGATTTCTATTCCTGCAGCAAAGGTGGTCTTATTAAACACCAAGACTGCCATCATTTAGAGCATCTGCATAATATATAGTAGACTTCATTAAAAAAAATTTGATTGGTGACTTAGCTTTTTAATTTGAGATATTTGCTTAGGTAACATTTAGATTAGGAGTCCATTTGAGCTTTTAAGTGCCAGAGTACTTTAATGCCGATGCAAACATTTATTGCAAGTCATAATTGTCATTTATACTTCTTGTCTCTTAGTCTTTCCAATTAAGTTTCTAATTCATTTCAAATTGGCTCCACACATCAATCCAACCTTCATTCCTAACCTTACTCTTCCTTTGCTTTTTTTTCCACCATTGCTTGACTATAGCTATTACAACTTTAACCCTAAAAATCTCCCCTGAAATTTTGAAATTATGGTGTAGATCTTAATTAAAATCAAGTTGCTGTCAAGCATTTTCATCTTAATTTCTTTATTATGGATTTGTATGTTCAAATATAGGATTGTCAAGTTGAATTTTATTCATTTATCTACTAATAATTTAATGCTCATATAACATTATTAATAAGAATATGACTTCTACCCAGTTTTGAGATGAAACAATGTTAAACCGGAAGTTCAAAGATTTACAATTGTGTCCCAAGGCAACCTTGCCTAAGTTAACAAGTGTCCCAGCAAGTATGTAATAATATTTATACATACCTCAATAAGAGATTCTGTGAAGTTCAAGTTAAGTGGGTCCGTCGATGTGAGATGAATATCTGTTACAATGTTACTGTTCAAGAGAGCACTCATCTTGTGTCTTCTAGTCAAGTTTATCTGAAACTTCCAAAGCTCAACAAACGGCTCCCAGAGTACCTATAATCAACAAAAGAAACAAATATTACAAAAAGAACAATGGATTGATACTTGCTTTCATTACTAATTTATACCGTGTGGATATTGTTATAATTCATTTCAAGATCACTTATGATTGAGCTCTCCAAACTATTTTCAGTTGTGATAGCACGTAACAGAACATTCCTCGCAAGAATTTCCAACAGAGGTCCACCACAGCTCCACTGCATGACAGTAGAAAATAAAAGTTAACAGAAAAATAATAAAAAATGAAAATAAAATAAAATAAAAGTCAACAGCAAAGGAATAGAAAATAAAAGGCAAAGAAGGATACATATAATGCATGAGTTAAGAGATCAATATGCCATTAAAAGAACCCGAACTCCACCTGACACCCCCCTTTTCCACAAACACAAAACAAAAAGAATGAAAAGAGCACCATGCTCATAAAGCTAATAATTTTAAAGAAGAAATTACATAACATTGTAATATCTTAACATATGACAGTTATAGCATGCTCAAGATTCAGTTAACAATTAACCTGCACAGATGAAGAGTGTAATGAATCATCCATAACTGAAAAAACAGACATGTTATTCAAAATGAACCATGGCAGTGGAGCAATGAAAGATGGATTCACTGACCATTCATTCTGCCAGAAACAAATGAAAATGCTTTGCCAGACTGAGTAACATACCCTTTCATCCGACATAAGAAGTGAAAATTTCCTTAGCTCGATGTTAAAATTCATATTACCCAATGAAGAATGAGAAGATACAGATTCAGGAATGTCAAACCGCACACCGTACCAGAAACAGAATACTCGATGGGAAAGCCACACATCTAAACAGTCAACTTGAACCCCCAGTTTAACATTGACAAAGTCAATCTCATTATTTATAATCTCTGTCATCACACTAACTTGAGATATTTGGAAGAAGGGCCTAGTGGTAACGCTCTTGTCCTCGCACACCTCTGCAGCACCACTTATTTTCTCCAGAAAAGATTTCAATTTCACATTTCTACCAGTCATGGAAAGCTCGGTACTTGTACTTTTTGCAGTTAGTACCAAGAATTTGAAACTTTTCCCTTCAGTAAAACTCCATGAAACATTTTCAGACCTCTTTTCTTGAACTTCAGATGTCCCTAATCCATTAGGTGCTGTTTCAATGGCCCGCAAAGGAAAATGAATCGTAAGGGCAATATTTTCCGATCTCATAGTAAGGACAACAGGATCCTTCTTTATGTGCTCTTTTACATGGTAAGGTTGAAAAGTTGCATTTAGAAGAGAACTTTGAGGAACAGTATCAGTCATATTTTCAGTGAGATCAACTATATCTTTAGGTGGACCCTTAGGCGGACTTTTTGATGATGCCTCTATTTCTTCAGCTACATCCATTTTCTTAGAATACGAATTGCAGATATCAATGACACTCAACCAATCCAAAACATGTAGCCAAACATCCAATGAGGGAAGAGACAAGTGAAAATCATTTTCATCTTCAGTAGACTTAGAGAAACATATACGAAGAGCTGATGAGTCTAAGCAAGACTTGGGGCATTGTGCTATCATAACACAGTTAAGCAATGAATAAAGTGATAATGAAGAAAAACTCAAGTCCAAGTTGATAGGTGTATCATTTATCAAAGATAAAGAGCAAATAAATTGCATATCAGTCTTGGCTACTGGAGACAAAGTAGAGTTATTTCTCAAGTGCAACAAACTTATTGACAGTGAATTAGCACAGCATCGAACTTCTGTAGATGCTATGCTTGAAGCAACAAATGGAACAGCCCCATTTTCTGCCACACTTCTCTTCAACTGAAAAAAGTTAAGGACATCAGATGTGAAATACTTGGATTCGTTGTCAACTGAAGAGAACTGATTAATCACATCCACAAGAGCCTCAAATCCATCCAAAGTGTAACAATCTATATTTAATGACAAATAAAAAATCATTAGTTGGTAGAGAAAACAGAAAAAAGTATCAATAGTAAGTTATAGGTTCAATGGAAACTATGAATACCAAAATAACTAACCATCGGCAATAAGCTGACAATTGGCAATCCGGGACATCACACAGGTGGAAAGAGAAGAGCTATCAAGGCAGGATTCTCTTTCACAGGGCAGTCTTACCCAAACATCAGCACTAAGTGGTCCAATTAGTGGGATATTGATACACCCAGTATCTTTGTCAACTATTAAGCAACCATATTCATCATTCTTGCACAAGAGGAAAGAGAGAAATAAATCTCTTCCAAATATGTTTAAACAGTGATTTGCTTTGGCAACTTTATGTGATGGAACTGTACACTCAGAAGGAACATCCTTCAATATATCATCTGGAGAACAATCAATGATGAAACTACAATACAGCTGTTGGAGTTCTGACTTTAAAAATTGATGATCATTTCGTTCCACTGGCAAAATCAAAGCAGAATCCAGTATCTCAAACTTAAAAACAACCAAACTCCCTTTTTCCATAGTAACACAATCCAGATTCTCCACAACAGACGGCTCAGTGAAATTTTTAGTCCAATCAGATAATGAAAAGTATCCTATAAGTATAGCCAAATACTCGGGTGGCAGAAAGCAGTATACATGCTGAACACCAATGCTAATTTCAAGTTTGGAAGGCAATGATACAGCATGCCTTTTTCTAACACGTAAATTTAAAATAGAAGGAAGATTCGGCAACGAGGGGCCCCAAAGAAAATCTTTTAAAGCCTTTTTCCACCAAGGCGATGTGAGGACCAACCCCTCTACGGAACACAACAAATCAACAGAATCTTTATCAATTGAAAGAGAAGATTTAGAGGTCGGTATTGTAACAATTCCAACAATACAAGATGAATCATGGAAATACACTCTGACTCCAGAAAGATTG
This sequence comes from Codiaeum variegatum, assembly GCA_948294925.1. NCBI lineage: Eukaryota > Viridiplantae > Streptophyta > Magnoliopsida > Malpighiales > Euphorbiaceae > Codiaeum > Codiaeum variegatum. Next base: position 15,513 of record CAOJBK010428965.1, on the reverse strand, counting down.
ATATCAAAGCTTGAAACTTCTTTGCCACATAAACTGACTTGTGCAGGAAATGCTCTCATCACTGGTGAGGCATTAAAGGTTTTAGATTCCTTCTCTAAAGTGAAGCATGGACTTCTGAGTTTTCTACTCTGCAGCTTAAATACTTTCCTCCAGTCAGGAATGGAATGACACAGTGAACTGTCAAGGCTAGGCAGAGAACCAGAATTGAAGATTGTAATGAATGGATAGCAGTCCAAAGAAATAACAGCCTGGTCAGAGGACCCCGTTTCATGGAAATTCGAGTAACCAAATCTTTGAAACTGGAAGCCTGACCTTCCATTTGGACTTTTACTATCCATCACAGAGCTAAACGATTTATCATCAGGATGAGGTACACCAAGCAAAGATAACCTTTCAAAAAACCCAATTAACCGCCCAATTATATGGGGATAGCAATGGACATCAGCATCATTTAAGCCAATTGTACACTTGTGGGAAACAAAATCTACACCTCTGTGAGCTTCATAATGCATATTAAAGAATAGTTCGGAAAATCCATCTTTGCCAGTATAATTTCCATTGTGAAGATTTGCAGCACCGGAAACAAATTGATTTCCAGAAGAGAACAAAATACAGCCATCATTTTCACCACATGATGGGGCACTGGTAACCTTTAATGATTTGGCGCTGATGAAACACTCCTCAAATTCTGTGTGAGAATACCTGCAATTCATTCAACATAGACATGGCGTGTGGTTTTGAGAGTCCACTCAATAAGACTTGAATACAAATATGCACTAGAGTGCATAACCTCAGGCAGGGTACAACATACCAAATATCTGATTCTTGAAGGAAAACCATGAGCTCAGAATTGCTTTCTCCATCATTTGCAAGATCGACATGGAAACTCACAGAGTTAAATTTTGCAGTGATAGAGAACCCAGAAGCAGAAGGTGGAGGTTGATTTGACAGGAGATTTTCCGGAATAAGAGATTCAGTTGTTGAATGAATGGTGTGCAGATGTGTTGCCAAGGCCATTAACGATTCATAAATTGGCAGGGAAAAGTTTGCAGTAATTGATGGCAGATTAAGGGACACCTGAAATTGAGAGAATAGACTAAGAGAAACAAAAACCTGGAAATAAAGTCATCATAAGATATTGGCTAAAACACACTATGTCATTTACCAAGATGTGATCTCCAAGTGAGAATAAAATAAATAATTTTACAATTGAAGCAGATAAGAAAACAATAGAAAAAGGGGGGAAAATAACAGAAAAACTCATTTTGTCAATGAGCACTCAATATCACTAATCACAATCTATTAACAGACTATCAAATACTGTCAAAGGGATTTTGATTTGCAATCATTTTTTTCAAGTCCAACAACAGCTACCAGTACCTTATACCTCAGGCTCCCTTCCATAAATTAGAATAATTGAATGCAAGGTCTTAAGACTATATCGTTCAAATGATCAAAATAACAGCCTCATTTTTCTTCTGCAGTTCAATACATGGCAAAATTTCTTTCTAAGTATGTAACAGAGTCCAAGCTAATTCAATAAAAAATAGTCAAATGATAAAAATGAAGAAAAATAGCACAAGGCAAATGTTACGTATTGCCTTGCAGAATGTACAAACTTGAGTACAACTTAGCCATCACAAAATATACACAGTTTTAGTTACCTCGAACTGCTTCAATATGGATTCATCAGAAATGATACATGAAGCAAAGGTGATAGAAGGACAGAATTTCTCCAAGATGGGAATTGTTTGAGTATGTTGAGGCATCAGTAACTTTAGCTGTAAAATATCAACTTTTATTTTTAGGATTCCAATAATCAACACATATTGTAGAATGTCCAGAAAAAAGCTAACTCACCTCAAAATTCTCAATTTTGACAGCTAAGTTATCATAGAGATTTCGAATAATGTAGTCTCCCAAAAAATCAGGATAGCATGCTGACCCTGACAACTGTTTCAAGATATGGGATTGGTCCTGACTAGCAGCAATAGATGCTTCATCATATTTAGATGTATAAAGAAGAGATCCCATCTCCAAAACCTGCCCAAAGTAGCAGATCATAGTTGGATAGGTATAAGGAGACAACCATAAAGCAACCTCGTGGTTCTCATGGTAGTAGCATATTGAAAATGGTACTCAGCTATAGAATTGAAGGCCTCAAAATGAATAAGGAAACTGAAAAATGTTTTATACCATCGAATTCCTAAAATCCAAATCACGCAAAAAGTTAGTGTCTGTTTGGAATTGTGTGCTTAAATTGCTTATGGACTTTGAAAGACTTAGCAAAGCATGGTTTTCAGAAATTAGAGTTCTTCAAACCAAGGTTAATCATAAGCAACTAGAAAATGTTAAAAGAAAAAATAAATGATACAAAATGAAATTTTAGAAACACTAATGTCACCCAAAAGGAAATGAAATGGTCTAGCAAATAAGGGATGGTATCTACTCACAAATTAGAATCCAAAACTAGATAAAACTGTCCCTATAATTTGATGTTATAGTCAACCAACTGCTGGTACCATGCTTCATCCATGATTATAATCAATGCAAAATTTCAAGCCAAATGACATTGCATAAACATTTTATCAGCATAACATTGCAATTAACGAAGTTACCACTATACAGAAGGAATGTTTATCAATATGCAACTGACTTTGTTTCATGGGAGTCGCTTTTTAATGGACCTCATAATTTCTATTCATTAAACATAATTGATCCTAGACCAACCTTTTGTTTTCTCCAATCATCTAACTTGGACATTTCACCTAGGGATGGCAATGGGGACCCGACCCGCAAGGACCCAACCCGACCCGAATGGGACGGGTTAGTCAACGGTTGACCAGGTTACGGGACAGGTTACGGGTTAACCCGGTATTAAAAAAATAATGGGGCGGGGCGGCTGCAGTATTTGCCCGCCCCGCCCAATAACCCGCTCCGGTTTCATATATATATATATATAGGTTAATTATCACTCTTATTATTTGATTAAAACCTATATTTATATTAATATGGATGATTAATATTGAAAAAATCATATTTGTGTATTATAAATTTAATATATTTTTAATTATTTTATTATATAAAAATATTTGGGCGGGCGGGGAATTTTTAGACGGGGCGGGGACGGGTTACGGGGCGGGGGAGCCGGTCCAACCCGGCCCTGCCCCGTTGTCATCCCCAATTTCACCTTTTCATTTCAAAGTGTTGGCTGGTCTATTTTACATACCTCAAACTGATACTAATCCTGACCCTCAAACTTATTGTATCCATTCCTCAGTGATAATCCATGCATGCAATTCAGGATCCACTTCTAGTGATGCTAATTTCACAGACATTGCTCCTTTATCATCCAACACCTGCTACCACACATCATAACAGGCCAAATGGTGGTGGTCCTACAGAACTACTGTTTCAGCTTAGTTGAGATCTAAAACTTAGATTTTTTACCTAATTTCTAGTCCATCTACATCCATGGTGTGGGAGTATGTTCTTCAAGTATCCAACTTGAATCACAAAATAACAGAGAACAATAGAAACAACAAAACAACAGAATACTGAAGTCAAATCCATATGATGCATCATGGAATACTAGAGAAACTAATTACCAAGTTACATTGTTCTGAAATGCCATTTCTCCCAGGAACATTGATAATGACATTCAAGATGCTAACATCCCAACTTAGCTTTTTATCACTTGATAAAGTGTATCTGCAAAATAAATACGCTACTGTAAGCTACCATGACACATAGCATTTCAAATGGTAGATGACAACAATATTGGCATGGATGTTTTGTTCAGCATAAGGAAATGGATAAGGAAGTGGCTAAAGAACTCACGCGACTTTCGATAATATGCGAGTCTTTACATCTTTAAATCCGTTAAGTGACCAAAGAACCTGCAATATAATCAATATTGTAGTTATTGAATATCACGGTGTGGATTACGCCAACTTTTAAAAGAAAAATAAAAACAAAGTATCATTTAAAATCATGGACAAGGTTGTCCATATTATTGAACCTCGACCTGATAAACAAGGCAGGATAGGAAAACTAAAATGATGACTCATAAGTTTTAACTGCATTAACAGTTAATTATTAGCCAAATGACAAAAAAAAAATTGAACCAATTTCATTTGCTGCAGCTTAATTTAATATTTACCAATAGCACCCTTACAAATTATAATTCGGAGCAATTGTTCCCAATGTCCAGGTTCTCTCTATTCTGTGTGTGCTTTGCTGAAATGGCATGCCAATGTGGATTAACTTATTTTCAACACTGATAAGGATGAAATCTAGCTAACCAAAAATGAGAATAATTTTCTTTATATTTTAATAACTTGGGTAAGAAAACTAAAAATTAAATTAAAAAAAGACTTACTTTTGCAACAATTTTTCAGTGAAATCTAATAATAATGTGCACAAATGAAATATTAAAAGAAGCCAGACCAGTGCACCACATCAGCAAGAGGTGCCATGGACAGGGTCACTTGAGGTAGAGACAATGCAGCATTTTTTATGTTTTTGACACCCACTAATACAATTTTTTTTTTAAAAGCATGTAAAATTTGGGTGATATTTTTTTTTAATCTAAAGTATATGATCTCTATATACATATCCTGAACATTTATGAATGTTAATGCAACTTGTGAAAGGTAAATAGGATGGATACATCACATATCATAAATCATTATCAACTGAATCCCATGAAATGATTCTTAGCTTACATTCTTATCAACATTATCCCTCACAAAGGATAAGAAGTACCTTAATCATCTAGATTCTTGCAATTGCTGTAAAATCCAGTCCACAAAATGAAATATTTAAATCACCAGATGAAGTCTTTGAAGAAAGAGAATGTTGTGAATCTTTAGATAATTTGAACAGCTAATTGTACAGAATGTATGCTTGAATTAAATCAATCAATGAGCTATATCCAATTTTTTCCATGTAACTGCTCAAAAACATTTTTCGCTGACCCAGCGATCATGTGTCTTTCAAGAAACACTATAGGATAACAGTAATTTAGGAATCTTACTTCCATAAAGCTCATCCAACACTTCCCGCTCCATATATTTGAATGATGTTAAGTTGTCCCAACAGAAACTTTGAAATTAAGTTGGTTAACAAACAAGCTAAATTTGCAAACGCCAGCACATTTTTCATACACCACGCATGGATCCAACTAATGCCGAAGCAATAAAAAATAACCAACACAACAGTAGGGAGAGAACTCTTCTGATTAGATACAAGAACTTACCCTTTTGTGCTGAAACTCAAAGCATTTTAACACAGTGAAAAAGTCCATGAATTTCAGGAAAAATTCCACATCACAAGTAACTAGAAATGGTTGAAGTATGACCTGTATACACAAGATATATTTTAGAAATTGCAAAGTAGATATTCAAACTAATGGGACCTGGAATATTACAATACTTTTACTGATAGTTCAGCCTCACGCTTTACATCCACTTGAATTCTGCATGGAGATGCCTCATCCTCCTGCAATTTTTCTTCTGCAAGAGGCTGCAGAGAAACAAAAGGTTAAATGCTACCTTCCAAATTGCTTGTTGTAAAAGTAAATGATGAGATAAATTCGATAGGGTGCAAACTAAAAACATCACAGCATCTTACCTTAAGCCAATGTTATTAATATGATTTTAAAAAATATATAAAGAATTCTGCTCTCTTTCTCTCTATATACATAAAATATAACCAATAAAGTAGGAGAGACAGGACACGACAATTTGTTTATAGTTATTTCCAGAGCTTTACTCAAGCTGGATTTGCTTTTAAAAGAAAATTTCCTAGCTAGAATTTATGAAATTTTCTGTCAATCTATAACTAACTACCGACGAAGAAATTTGCTACTGCTACTCTTGGCGCAAATGGCATTAATGACCATTCAGGTGTGTAGTAAATAGTAGAGCAGAGAAGCACATACAATAGGTTCTATAATTTGAAACTCAAAGATTCATACATAGTTGAGTCAACATAGCTTCAAGTGCAAAAGAATCATATTTAATCAGACCATATATTGACCATAATCTAACATACTCAATTTAAACCATACTTTAACTTTCTGGCTTAAAAGAAAGATACACTTTCTAGCTAACTCTACCCACTTTCAAGAGTAATAGTACAGGAATCTTACAAAACAAAAGACCAACAAAATTCAAACTAATTAAAGAGTGCACAATTAAACTGTCAATTCATAACAGCACTTGAATTCAAAACTACAAGAGGCTGGACCTGAACCAGATAAAGGGAAAAAAAACATGATAATACTGCTAAGATAACAAAATTATGCAGAATGCATATATTTTGGTTCTTAGGGTAAGTTTGGTAGGCTGAAATGCAATGTAATGAAATCAAATGCATTTTTAGTGTAAACATTATACTGGAAATGCATCTGATTATATTATATCACAATACATAACATTCTACTAAATATATCCTTATACATCACATTTCAAACAGTTAGGACTGTACAAAATCTAAGGAAATTGGTAATTTTCTATCATTAAAAAAACAGACAAAAAAAAACTAACCAAAGAAAGGGAACTGCAAATAAACAAAAGGGGATAAAAGTTGAGGTTTGACAGAAATTCTACAATTGAAATACATGAGAATACAAACCTTTCCTATTTGAAGAATGACTCTCTCATTACATGGATTAACCATATTCCCTGAGTTTATAAAGCAAAAAACTGCTGCCACCTCTTCCCAAAATTTGCACTCTATAACTGCATCTTTAAAGATCAAGTCAGCTATTCTTTCACTGGAATACCTGTAGAAAAAGTTATGGATTTTTATTGAAAGAGCCCAATAAATAAGCAACAAAAGCACGAAACACTGGTATTAATCTATTCAGTAAATAATTGTCAGAGAAAACTACCATTTCAAACTTGAGAGATAAATTGAGATTTTTTTGTCAAAATGCTTTTCTCTAAGGAACTGAAATGGCTATGTCTATTTTTTTTTTTTTGTCTAAATGCTTTTCATTATGGAACTGAAATGGCTATGTCTAGAATTGCCAGAATCAATGGAGAATTTGTAAGCTTTCTTTGAAATCTCTCACACGGCCAACAAACAATTTATATCAAATATTTACCACAACAGACAAAAGACCAATTGTTATTTATCCAATTTACAAGGCTCTTGTTTTCTAAATGAAGAAAAGCAAAGCCTAATTTTTTATCACTAATCTTCTCGAAACCATCCATAGATTTCTCTGAGCCTAAGTTGAAAATTTACTGTTCTTTTCATTTTTCAATATTCATTTTGTTTTGTTGGATCTGCTATATAGATATGTATATTTGAAAGTCAACTAGTTCTATCTATAAATTCTTCCATAGCAATCTACTAAAAAAGCTTAACTCAAATAAATTAACAAACTACCACATAATGATAAATGCATACAACAAAAGGGAACTCTACAATTTTAGATATTGATCGTGAAGCATAATAAATTTTGAGCCATAGAGGATAGAGAAAATCAGAAACCATACTTGCTTTCTAGAGTTGCAGTAATGTGACCTATTCCTAACGTGATTGCACAAGTAAACATCTTATCATTTGCATCAGCATCTCCACTGGATAATACAGATGGATGAAATTTTGTAGCTTCATAAATATCCTACAAAAGAAAGGGCAAGTTAGATAAGAAAAGTTTTAAAAAATAAAAATAACTATTCGTGGGATAACTAATTTAATGGTCATCAATCATGCATCATTACCTTTACAACTTCATCAGAAACAACACCAGAAAATTGACTAGAATCATCAGTTCCACCAGCACCAAGCATACCACGAGACAGCCAATTCAACCAGCCCCTGGACCTTCCTAAGGAGAGTTCATCATTTCGTGACTTTAAGAAAGAAATATTGGAACCATTTTCTGCCATATTTGAGGATGAACTTGACAAAACTTCCTGAAGTCAAATAAAAACCCAAAAACTCAGTATAATGATCCTATTGAAATAATGTACCTTAGTCACAAATTGAAAAGCAGCACATATAAAAAGAGGAAAACTTTCCTACGGAATTACGTAGAAACCCAAAAAAATCCAAAATGCTTCAAGATGAAGAACTCGGCCTAATAAATATAAGAACAATAATATACTGAGGTGAGTTTTTGTGTATATTTATGAAAATGTATACCTGCAGCTCTCGTTCAGCAGCAGACCTATAATTTAAGATATCATCTAAATCTAATTCTTTCTCCATTTGCTCCAATTCCAGAAGAATATATTCATCAATTGGCTGATAATAATAGCAAGAAACAAAACAGAAAAAAAAAAGGTCAACTCATTTTCTGCCATGAATGACACAGAAAATAACAGAACAACGAAAACTGCTTAATTATAAATATGTAATAAAAATGAAAGAAAAGTAGTTACCAGTTCTTGCTGAAGAAAGTCTAATTTATTCTTGTACAAATTAATGTACTTCCGACGAGAATTCCTATAATCAGAGTTCTTTAGTTAAAATAGGTGCTTTACTAGTTAAAAAAGACAAGTAATTGGCTATAACAGGTTTTGAATAAAAGTAAATATATAGATATGAACTTTTTAGTACTCCAAAATGTTAAACGGATAACAAGACTGAGAACTAAACAACACACAACAAAATCCAGCAAAAGCAATATATATATATATATATGTTTAAATGCGTTAGCCACTCTGTCATATTCTATTGTTTCAAGATTCAAGATACAGGTAATTGGCAGATTTGGTGGAAAGCAATAGCTCATCACTTTTCCAACTCGTCTCTTCTACTTCAGCAGGTCTTTATTTATACTCTGCAAGTTGTTTTGTATATAACTTTTTAATTTGATAAGACCATAGATTTGCCTAAGAATTGATGTTGTGTTCAGAAATAAAATAAGTTCAAAGAAAGGGATGCAGAATTTCAAAGAGAAATAGGTTCCTCTATTAGAAGCCATCAAGAAGCACTTTTTCAATCTGAATCATCATGCAAATAAACAAGCAATGAAGAATATTTTTACTTATTTATTTGTTTATTTGGTTTATGGATGGGGTCAGGGGACGGAGTATTGACTATGGAAGTCCATCAAGAAGCACTTTTTTCTATTGGATTCATCATGCAAATAAACAAGCAATGAAGAATATTTTTACTAATTTATTTGTTTATTTGGTTTTTGGATGAGGACCAAAAAGATGGAGCCGTTTAAATGAAAATTCAATCACAGTTATTGAACGGACAGAGGCAGCTTCCATTGTGTTGTAACAAGAAATCATCAGACAAGCAACCAAAATCGACAGTTTTTTCATGGAAACAACTTCCAATCAAGTTTCAATATCATAATATTTACGAAGCTGATTCTCAGTTGCAAATGAAGGCCGCAATTTCAAGTATTATTCATTATGTATTTTTTTTCCCTTCCTCATGGGCTAAAGACCACTTTCAGATAATACTAACACATGATCACTGTGAAGCCAAATAAAGATAGGCCATACAGTGTATGAGCACATAACAGTGTGAAAGCTCACAGCATGAAAATGCTAAAGAAACTTACAGTTGTTGGCCTAAATATCTCCAGGAGGTTTTCTTCAACTTCCTGCGGACATCTGACAGGACAGATTCTTGAGCATAGTGCCACCATAATATTTGCCAACCATTCTGTTTTCTTGATAAAGAATGGGCCAATGGACGGTAACGTCCATACCTACAAAATCCATTGACAGTTCAAATTAGAATTTTTTTTTTTTAACTTTAGATGTTACAAATACTTGCAAGTTGTTATAACAACACACAGCTCACGTCCATTCTTTATTTCCTTTCCGGTGCTAAAGGGAAGAACTCAAGATTGATCCTAGGGTGGAGAACACCTGTCATAGGGAAATTATTTGTGTAACCCAGCTATCTGACCACCAGTAATTGTTGCTCCATACATATCTTTAATACCTTCATGTATCTAATAAATACTCAAATATGAATTCTAAAAACCATTATCAAGCATCTCTTCAAAAGCTGTCATAAGCTTTCTGCACATCAATTAAAACCATATGGAGGTTTTTCTCAAAAAATCTCCTCGTCTTAATAGAAAAATTCCCCAACTCAAAACTTGTATTCAGCATAGCAAATATATGTGAAATACAAAAGAGATTTATTAATACTTAGGTTAAAAATGTAAAGGTGCCACTAAGAAGAAGCTTCAATATGCATGATCTGGAAGATGCATTAACATGGAAGACTGAGTATTTGCAAGGGTAAAGAAGATGAGAGAGAGAAATTAAAGATAACATGGTTGGACAGGTTCTGATCGATTTAGCATCATTATATCTAAACAAATACAACAGATGCCACCAGGATTGAAACCAATTGAAGAATTAACAATAATTGTTGATATTGAAGTATATGTTATTAATTAAAAAACAAAAGAAAGGTTAACAAAACATGTCATGTAGTCACTCTCAAATAATATTGGAAGTCAGAAAGAAAAACAAAAGGAAAAAAATAATGAGAACACAGCAGAGAATTACATAAGCCCGGTATGATAATAAATGGGATAATATATATATATATATGAAAAAAGAAAATATCAAACTTTTGTGAAATAAATACCTAATAATAAATGAAAATAATAGAAGAAAATATTGAACTTACTTCTCCCTTAAATGGCTAATGCTTATGTAATCATATATATTCAGCATTTGTTGCAATTGAACCTCATGCAGTGACATAGCCTGTTAAAAAAAAAGGACCTAAATAAAGGTGAAAAATACAATCATGTATACAATAATATGGAAATTTTATTCAAAGGCAAATGTCTCAAAATAATAGTGCCAACCATGCTAGTTATCTCAGCTTTAATAGAATATTGTGCCAAATCAGTATCTAGCTTTCCTGCTTTGTTAACCTGCATGGAAAAGAAAACTTTTTAATAATATGCATATAGGAACCCTAGAATTCCTATTTGAGAAAGGAAAAAGAAAGGACAACCTTTTTGAGTGATGTTGTCATGGAAAAACAACTTAGAAAATGTAGACTATCTCATTATAATGTTTGCCTCTAGATGATATAAAGTAAACATTTGTAATAAATTATGCATACCACAAGTGACAATGCTACATCAACTGGCTGTAATAGATGTTCAAGTTTATTGTCTTCAGATATTTCACTGTGCCATAACCTGGCATCTGCAGCATCATCCAAAGTTGTTGAGTCCATAGCATTTTTGGATGCGGTACAATAAATTTCCAGACCTTCAACATCCACCATTTTGTTTACTTGGCTCCCTGCCACCTTCGCACCTAATGATCTAACATAATGCAAAATCATAAAACTCAAACAGCAAGCAAAATTATAGCCAAAAATTGGTTTAGGAAGAATTAAGACTTGAGGAGAAAAAAAAAGGCTGAAATGTAAAATAATGAAGTTAGTTTCAATTCCAAGCAGATTTATATGCAAAATACGAATATAAATAAGAAACAGAGAGGCGGGGCGAAAGAAAGGAGGAGGGAGAGTAAAGATAGGAGAAAGCAAACATCCAAAGAAAAAAGAAAAATCCCATGCAAGCATACATTCACACTTTTAAGTTATAATAATCGTAATCTAGATACTAGTCGATATCACAAATTATAGAACCCAAACCCCTGCAAACATGAATCCCTCGCCCAGGAAATCAACAAATTAGAATTATTCTCTCCAATTAAACCCAAAATGGAACACATGTTACCTACCATAACAGCATGAATAAGACACATACAAACACTAGCATAGTGGTGCAGGACAGATTGAGAGTGGATTTTGGGTTTATATGGAGGCTACAACAGGCTGGAAACTATAAATGAGAGGAGAAAGTATGTAAATAAGTGGATTGAGCCATAAAGAGGGCAGTAGCAAGTATAGTTGGTTGGTAAGGTATTGCTTTATCCAGATGAGTACACGAAACATAGAAAGAAAAGAAAAAGTTAAAAACCTTTGTCCTGCAATCATATTAAATAATAGTGAAAGACTCTCCTTCAATAGCCACCAAATCATATACCCACAAATAAGCCATGTAAGTCAGTTCATCCCTAAACATACTAAAGGCAGAAGTTGACTTTTAAAGATGTATCTCTCCATCCAAATGATCCATATCACATTATCTCTCACACCTTGTAATCCTTTCTACCACTGAAATCTTTACAGTGTAACCAATAAAAGCCTCCAAAGGATATATAAAAACATAGAGAGATGGGCCAAACAATGAATGCAAAAACCTAATCAAACTTCATATCTTTCCCAAAATAAATACATGCCCCACCGCCCAAGTTTCACTAATTAAAAGGACAGGACGAGGACATTCCACTTGCTATATTTTGATGTTTAGCATATTTACTTTTGATGACTTATATCAACTTAAAAATCACTAATTGGATTTTCCATAATCACTTCATTTTAGGACAACATTCTTGTAAATAAAATTTCCTAGATCTAGCCCCCTTTGAGATTTAGACTTCACTCCCCATTGACAACCGTCCACTTCAAACCAAGGGAGACCTCTCATCATCTACTCTATTTTTCTCCCCACTGACACCAGGATTTTAAAGAACAAACATCTCAAAGCCAACATCGAAACCACTCCAAGCATGTTGAACCCTACTTCAATCTCATCCAACCAGCTAAACCTAACATTGAAAACACTCATTTATTCAAGACATTTCATCCCTAGAGACCAGTTAACCGGGTAGGCTTCAGGCTTCAATTTGTGAAGAGAAGAACAGGCGGGCAGGCCGGGCCAGGCCTTTGGAATCAAGAAGTTCAAAGGATAAAAATTTTTAGTAACTATGGTCATCTTCAACCCAAACCCCAAGCACTGATAGCCAGTTTGCCCATCTCATTTATGCAAACAAAAATGTGTTATAAATATTATCTAAAACTGTCTAAACTTTTCATGCACAAGAATTTTTGTACAAGAAATTGCCTCCACATATATGGAATCAATGAAATCCCTACTAAGGATCTTTTTTTTTTCTCTCTTCCCCACCCAGGGCCTCAACAAAACATCTATCATCTTATCTTCCAACTCTCCAACAAGGGTGTCTACTATGATTATAAGCTCCTACAATTAGACCCCAGTTTCCTTCATATCAACACTCAACATTATAAGGCATTGCTTACTGCTTATCAAAAAAAGAAAAAAAAATGAAGCATACATACTTAGAACTACCATTCAAAAAGAATATTTAGCATCACTTAGCATCAGAAATGTACAAGATAATAACATTTTTTAACTAAAAGTTACTTAAGAAGCAAATATGGAAGTATGAAAACACTAGAAAGTAACATCAAATAAAAAATTACCCAACCAAATTTTGCTTTATCGTCAAGCTTGAAAACTTCAAACCAAGCAAGACCTGCAATTGTATGGATAATATTAATACACACAATATTCTAGATAAAATGCAGTATATAAAATTAAGTTGGAAACGAAATCGGAAGCAGTTACATGTTATCAAAATTTGAATACGAGCATTGTAGGACAAAATTCATCTAGCCTAGAAAACCAATTTTAATATTACAAGTAATATCCTTTTTCTTTCCAAAAGATTCCACGCCAAGCTATTAGTAAATATGGTGTTTCTATTGTTTTATTGCTAAACCAGGTAAAACCAATACACCTTCTTCAAATTCAGAATGGGTTATTGATTCTGGTGCCTCAAATCATAAGACAGGTAATTCTGACCTTTTGTCCTTTAGCCGATCATATAATTCTCTCTCTAGTGTCACAATGGCAAATGGCTCTAGTATTAGTATTTTAAGTTTTTGTTCTGTTAAAATAACTCCATCATTGCCCTTGTCATCTGTTTTGTGTCTATCAAAATTCACATTCAATTTAATTTCTGTAAGTAAAATTACTTGAGCTTTAAATTGCCGTGTCATATTTGAGCTTGATTATTGTATCTTTCAGGATCGGGTGACGGGGAAGATAATCGGTAAACGGCGAGAATCTGGAGGTCTCTATATTCTGGATATACCATTATCAACAACCATTGCTTGTTCAGGTATGGTCACTCCTTTCGATGCACACTGTAAGTTAGGTTATCCATCCCTCGCTTAATTGAAATAATTGTGCCCTCAATTTCATGATTTATCTTTCTTAGAATGTGAGTCATGTCAATTTGCTAAACATCATAGGTTACCATTTCTTTCCCGACTCAATGAAAGGGCTAATTTTCCTTTTGAATTAGTTCATTTAGACGTTTAGGGTCCATGTTCTGTTGTGTCCAAACTTAGTTTTAAATTCTTCGTTATATTTAGTGATGATTTTTCTAGGGTTACTTGTATTTACTTTATGAAAAATCGTTTTGAGTTGTTCTCTCACTTTAAAGCCTTTTGTGCTAAAGTAAAAACACAGTTTAATACTTCTTTGCATTCATTGAGGAGTGATAATGCAAAAGAATACTTCTCTGAAACCTTTCAAAATTACATTCTCCAGAATGGCATCTTGCACCAATCCTCTTGTGTTGATACACTTTTTCAGAACAGTGTAACTGAAAGGAAAAACAAACAACTCCTCGAAACAGCTTGAGCACTTCTGTTTCAAACAAAAGTCCCTAAGCAATTTTGGGCAGATGTTTCGACATCTTGCTTTCTTATCAATCGAATGCTTTCCTCAGTCCTTAATGTTGAGCCTCCTTATAGTGACTTATTTCCTAATAAACCTTTGTTTCTTGTTGAACAACGTATATTTGGTAGTACGTAATGTTCATCCTCATATAACAAAATTGGACCCGAAATCTTTAAAATGTGTTTTTTTTATTCCCGTGAACAAAATGAGTATCGTTGTTTCTGTCCTAGTCTTAACAGGTATCTAGTGTCAGTTAATGTTACATTTCAGGAACATATTCCTTTTTATTCCCAGTCTCCTGTTTATCCAAGTCAAGAGGATGAGGATTATAATCTATTGGTCTATATGGTCTCCACTTCAACTTTTGAAACACCACCAACTCCACCACCCTCAAAGCCTCCAATTCGATAGGTAAACTCCAGAAGACAGGAACTTCCAAAGACAAGTCCTGCACCGATTTCCTCTTCGCCATTAGATTCACCTCCGGATAATACTGATTCAGTTTCAGATGATCTTGACCTTCCCATTGCTCATCATAAAGGTAAATGTCAATGTACCTATCCTATTTCATCTTTTGTTTCATATAATGCATTGTCTCCTTCTTCTTGTTCTTTTGTTGCATCTCTTGATTCAAATTCTATTCCAAAAACTCTTCATGAAGTATTGTCTCATCCTGGTTGGTGTGTTGCAATGATAGATGAGATGAATGCTTTAGATACTAATGGTACTTAGGATTTAGTAGATTTACCTGCAGGAAAGAAGATCATTGGATGTAAATGGGTTTTCACATTGAAAGTTAAACACGATGGATTTGTTGCTAGATTGAAGGCTCGACTTGTTGCAAAAAGTTATGCTTAGACTTATAGAATTGATTAATCTGACACTTTTTCTCATGTTGCTAAAATTACTTCTGTCAGATTATTCATATCAAT
>CAOJBK010426997.1:0-10820 GCA_948294925.1 Codiaeum variegatum | reverse complement strand
AACTTTAGAGGGAATGAGGCTATAGAGGGAATGAATTTGTATCAGAGTAAGATATTAGTTGTAGCATCTCAAAAATGAGGGGCAGATGACATTCAATTTTTAAATGATATTCTTCCTTTTAATGAAGAGGATGATCCTACTAACCTCCCTGATGACCACTCGGGGTTCGATCATAGCAAGTTGATGGATAGAATGCTAAAGATGTCAATATTAATGATGTAGATTTTTTAATTTAGCTTTTATTGTCACCCCATATGGGATAAAATTTTGTAAAACTTTGGCTATCAATGAGAAATTCCTTATTTTTATTTCTAAACTAAATCTTTTAACCTTTTATGTTTGTTTTAACTTTTCTAACAACATATTAGGATTTTGTCTGGCTTTTCTCATCGTAGTTTTTCATTTGTATAATTTGTCTTTGTCGATCTTAAATTTGAGGGTTTAACTGAGTTTGTATTCATTTAACGACCATGCTTTGCTAAGCTAATTTATATCTCCTTAGGTTATTTCTTTGTTAACCTTTTTATGTGTGATCATTTGTCTGACCCTCTTTTTAGGTGGAATTATTACTATGAATTCTCTTTTTAGATAATATCCCTTTTTTCGATCCTCCTTTTAAGTGGGATTAGTATTACCTATCCTTCTTTTAGGTAGGATTCTTTATTTCTAATCCACCTTTTAGGTAGGATATTTATATCCAATCCTCCTTTTTGGCAGGATTGTTTATTTATGATCCTCCTTTTATGTGGGATCTTTATATTTGATCATAATTTTAGGTGGGATCTTTATATTTGATCCTCCTAATAGGTGGGTTCTTTTATGTTGTAATGACCTTTCTTGCAAGTCGAGTTGTCAATTTATCTAATGTTATTTTATCACCTTTCTTTGAAAGTGGGGCTTAGCTGGGCTTATTTCTATGTTTACAATCTTTAATTTAGTCAAATAAATAAAATAAGAAACTTGTATTATCACTGAACATTACTTAAGTCGAAACTTTGGTGATAGGGTCCAAACCATCCCAACTAGGTTAACATTGCTGAGATTCTAATTCCATCCAAAGTATTTTATTATAAAACTTATTATGAAATAAAGTTTGGAAAATAACAATCTAAAAGTAAAACATCCCAAAACTATTATGTCCCTTAACTAACCTTCCTACTTTATGTTTTCTCCTTTTTGGACTTGGTCGAGCTTTCCTTTATCATGAAAACTTTTGTCATCTTAAACAAGATGTGGCCCTTTCATGCTATGGCCTTAATCTCATTAATTGTGAGCTCGGTTAAACATGAGACTTTAAATTGTCTGGGGAATTTTATGATCTCTGTTAGCTTCCATCCTTTGATACTTTGCTCCATCTTATAAGATACAAATCTCAAAAAGTAATTAACAATCCTTTTCGGGGTAGTATTTATGCTAGTAGTTTCTCTATAGTATAGTTTTCTTCCCTCTTGAATTGTATTTGCTGCTTCAGCTATTACCATGACGAGTTCTGCCTCTTATTTCTTTCTTTTCCTAGGTCCAAATGAGTTTCTAAATAGACACCCTTTAGTGCATCTTGGTATTTTCTTCTAGCCACCTCTTTGCATCCTTTGATCGTTATCAAACCCCTCGGAGATGGTATTTTCATGCATAAAAAGGATATGGATGTGGCACCTCCTGTGAGCTGTAGATAAGGTCGTTTTAGCAAAACATTATAGGGGAATGTTATTTCTACCACCAAGAATTATGCCTTCACATTTATGCTTTAGCTATTGTCTCTGACCTCGACGTCGAGTTCTATCGGTCCCACTACTCGCATAGGGTGACAACTGAGCCCTAATAAAGATGTAACCACCATTTTCATTTCCTTGGCTATTAATTACATCAAGTTATATAAAACTAGGTATATTTACCGAGCTACCATCATCAACCAATATTCACTACACTTCATAGTTGTTGATGTATCCGTGAACTATCAGCATCATTTTAGGGATGTCTAACATGACTACCATCTTCTTAATTAAACACTATTGGACCCAACACTGTGGGTTTGTAAGGATGTGATTACTTCTGAATAAAATATATTTCCCTTAACGCTTGTTTTCATTTTTAGGAAGTAACTCCTCTTGAGCACCCTCCTATAATTACCTTAATGAATCCAACTACCTGTCTTTCTCCCTTTTTTTTTACCTCAAATTCCTTCTTATTTATATCCTCTCCTTCTTGTTTGTTATCTCTAATGAACTTTTTAACTCCTTAAATCCCTCTCTTAATGAGCTTCTCAATTTCTTCCTTCAAGTGCTAATAATTTTTTGTGTCATATCCCTGATCCTGATGGAACTCACAGTACTTGTTATTGTCTCTTCTATCTTTAGAGCTTTCACTCATTCTAGTCGGCCATTACACATTTCACCCTAATGTTTTAATCCATATAAGCACGTTGGCCCTAGTTTCCTTTAAAGGTGTGAATTGGGATATTGGTTGAGGGTTAAACCTTCTCGAAACAACACGCCAAGAGGTTTATGTGCTTTTAGCATACTTATTGTAGTTGAAAGAAGATAGAGGTTTTGCAGTTGTTTGGGTTCAAATGTTTGGCCCCTTTTTCCTTATTTCCCTATATGCTTCCTCATCTTCCTTTAACCATTCATGCAAATTGATCTGGCTATGTGCGATCTCCATGGCATCTAGCCATGTCTTTGGTGATTTTTTAATGATCTTCTTCTTCAAGTCTTTATAATTAGTTCCTTATTTGAGGGCAAAGATCACTATGGCGGGATTTGATCCATCTACCAAATTTACCTTTTTACTGAACCTTTCAATATAGTCACTGAGAGGCTTATCTTTCTTCTATCCTATGTAGGTCAAGTCAGTGGCGACCTTTTTCCTAGATATTATTGATATATATCTGGCTTGGAATAATTCTACAAATTGTCTGAAGCTTTTTATCGACCTCTAAGGTAAAGTATGGTAGCAATCTTATTCTCTCTCACTGAAAGAGGATGGGAATATTCTACATAATACTGCATCATTGTCGGTCTATGTATTGATGATTATCTTGAACTTGCTGATGTGACTTCTTAGGCAGGTGGTTACATCGTACCCTTTTAATACTATCATCTTCCATCTTGGAGGATATGGGGTTCTTAATATTTCTTCTGACAGTGGTGAATCTCTAAGGATGTCAAAGTTCATTACCCCTTTAATGTATCTGTGGTCTTTCAATGCATGTCAAATGTCAATTTTAAAATTAGGTCGGTCTGATTTTTCCCCAACCAAGCCGACTCATCCTCCTCTGATTGATCCTCTTCCATTTTAGCTTTTCCTTTACCCTTACCCTCTGAATACTTCAAGTTCTCACTGTTGGGTATGGGCCTTGTTATCTCTCCTAGCTTGCAGAGCTACCTAAGCTGGTCCCCATAAATTTTGACTGAGGGACTATCTTAACTCTGTCAGCTATTTTGACATGTCTAGGTATGCATAATATAAGTTTTATATAGATATGAGATTAGTTAAGCCTTGTATGCCCATATTGGTACTAAATCCTGTTGGCATTCCCATATATTGCCATTGTGGCTGCATAAAAGGTTGTACTAGATAAAAAAAAAAGGTTAATACGCTTGATGCTGGGCTGCAAAATTTTCAAGTTATTATGCGATCCCAAGGACTTGAGTCACATTCAAATTGAGGGCTACTATTCCAGCTTGAACTAGTTCGACTGCTAGTGCGTTTGGTGGTGGCACTGCCCTTTAGGTATTTTCTATCAAATTATGTTGATTGTTGACCTCTTCCTCTTGTAGGAAGAGGTTGAGGCCTAGATTGAATTATGTATTCTCTTGATTTGGGGGATTCATGTTTGGCATAGACTGAAAGTTCTTTAAGGTGAGTCCATGCTCACCACACCAAATGATGACTTCAATCTCATAAGTCACAAAATAATGGGAATTGATTAGAATGGGTTTGATACATTTGTGTGTCTATTTCTAGGGTTTATATAGGGGTCTCTATAATAGTTTCCTATTTAGGACTCTATAATCATTTAGGAGGATGATATTATAAAATCAGGATAAGATCTAACTTTCTATTTGATGAGATTCCATCCAATATTCTAGGGGTAGTGCCTAAATCTTTAGGATGTTCTAAGGTATTATGTCTAAACTAGCTTAAGCCTATACGTTTGATCTACCTGATTAGTGGCATGTTTGAGCTAGTGTGAAGACGTCCCTTGGGTCAATTTAGCCAATTAACTACATGGTGACCTTTATGAGGTCATTTGGGGTATTTGTCTTAGGTTGGTAGTTATCAATACTATTTAAATTTTGTATAAAAAAAGTATACCATTTATATTAGATTTCAATAATGATAAAGCTTAATATTCTAAAATATCATGAATGGATTTTCGTGGAAGCCACCGAGAAGTGTCATGGTCAGATACATCATCTTATCACATCATGATAAAAGAATATTTTTTATATTTAGGGATACATGCCTTATTGTACGGGGAGGACCACAATCCTATCCCATCCTGTGAACTCCACTTGACTCAACCCAAATGTGACACCTATTTATTTCAAGATTCCATCAAAAATTATATTAAGTGGATCATGACAAACATTTTCAATTATGAGCAAAAACCCTACTTTCACAAACTCCTAGTTTTCATCTGGTGTAGTTGCACTAGAAACTAATAATTTTAGGAGAAAATTGATAACGATATAAATAAAATGACTTTTAAATGTCTATAATCAGGTTTGGTATATATAGCACGAAAAGCAAATGATCAATTAGAGAGATTTGGCAATTTTCCAAGTCGTGGCTTGGTTTGAAAGAATGTCACACTAATATTTACTAGACTAATTAGCAATTTGGAAAATTTACTAGTTTCTCTGGCTTTTAACAGGCCAAGATGTGGACTAATCTACACACCAGCTTAGAATGACAAAAGGATTTCTTGGAATTTTTGGGGTAACCTTTGGCATTCATGATATGCTATCAATATTCAAATAATTTTACATAATTTTTGTTATGAAGTGAACTTAAAATGATTTTTCACTAGAAATTAAACCAATTTGCACTTAATTCCACATCAATCATGGAAAATACTCATTTAAGCACATAATTCAAATGCATAATACTGAATCATTAAAATATAACCATTTTTACTTATTGAGGCATGTAATTAGGTTTAGATTATACCTTATTGGTATCAATCATACCAGTTTCATGTCTTATGAAAAAGAAAGCTTCTTTGTCCAAAGGCTTGGTAAGGATATCTGCCAATTGGGGCTTAGAATCAGCAAACTCGAGTGCAATATTACCTTTACTAGCATGATCCTTAAGGAAATGTTTCCTAATATCTATGTGTTTTGTCCTAGAATGACAAATGGGATTTTTAGACAAATTAATTGCACTTGTGTTATCACATTTTGTAGGAATGCAATGCAATAAATGACTAGAATTCTCAACTTGCATTTTCATCTAGAGATGTTGAGTGCAATGACTTGCGACTGTTACATACTTCACTTTTGAGATAGATAAAGCAACTGACTTTTGTTTCTTTAAAACCATGACACTAGCATGCTTATTAAGAATCATAATATACCACTGGTGTTCTTCCTATCAATTTTACATCCACTAAAATCTACATTAGAATAGTCGACCAAACCAAAAGATGATCCTTTTGGATATCACAAACCTAATTTTGGTGTTTCCATAAGGTATCTCATGATTCATTTGACACAAGCTATATGAAATTCTTTAGGGTTTGATTGAAATCTAGCACATATGAAACACTAAACAATATGTCCGATATAGGTGTAACCAAATAAAGTAATGATCTTATCATACTTCTGTAGAGTTTTGAGTTAATAGATTTACCTTTCTCATCTTCCTCAACCCTTGTAGAATTACTCATGGGTGTAGCATATGGCTTGACATTCTCCATGTCATACCTCTTTAGCAATTCTTTGGAATACTTGGATTAGTGGACCAAGGTGCCATGCTCAAGTTATTTTATTTGTAGCCTTAATAAGAAATTGAGTTATTCCATCATGCTCATCTCAAACTCACCTTGGCACAGACTTAAAAAATTCTTCCCATGAAGTTTTATTAGTAGCACTAAATATAATGTCATCCACTTTTTTTTACTATTAGCATGTCTTGCTTTTGGTGTTTGATGAAAAAAGTGGTATCTACCTTCCCTTTTGAAAACTATTTTTAATTAATACATTGCTCAACCTCTCATACCAAGCTCTATGAGCTTGTCTCAAACCAAATGAAGCCTTTTTAAGTTTAAAAACATGATTTGGAAAATTTTCATTTAAAAAAAATATAAGGTAGTTTAACATATACTTTTTCTCATATAAAACCATTTAAAAATATACTCTTCACATCCATTTGAGAAAATTTGAATTTTTTAAAAATAATTAAAAGCAAGTAGCATCCTAGTGGCTCCTAATCTAGCTATGGAGATGTAAGTTTCATCACAATCAATGTCTTCCTCCATTATGAATTTTACTTTTGATGATAACAAAATCGTGATTAAATGGTG
Source organism: Codiaeum variegatum (assembly GCA_948294925.1). Classification (NCBI taxonomy): domain Eukaryota; kingdom Viridiplantae; phylum Streptophyta; class Magnoliopsida; order Malpighiales; family Euphorbiaceae; genus Codiaeum; species Codiaeum variegatum. Next base: position 4,294 of record CAOJBK010426997.1, on the reverse strand, counting down.
AATTGGCTAATCCTTCATATAAGTGTTTAAAGATGGAGATAAGTTTTGTCCAAATTCCAGCTTTGATAAAATTTATGAAAATACCCTCAAAACTTTAATTTTTTTTTTGGGTGTTTCAATTTATGTTCAATTTACTTAAACCAATTGTGTAGATTACTAAAAATTTTCATCATGATCATTTTAGTAACACATTAGAAAGTCCACAGTTGATTTTTTCTAGACTTTATAGTGGGTTAAAATGACTAAAATGCCCTCTAAAAAGTTCAATCCTAGAGTTCATCCTTTATATTTCCAATCCATTTTATCATGGTCTAATGGTCATATTTTCATCAATGATAAACTCAAACAAAGAAGTAAAATAATAAATTTTACAACAACATGGTTTAGATTTTAAAGAATTTTTACATGCATGTTAAGGAAATTTAATTTTAGGCACAATCCTTTTACTACCTTTCAAGATAATGGTTGAAACATCTGAAAACTTCAAAAATTAACTCCCTTCCTCCTTTAATTTCCCGTGAAACAAATATGTACAAAAATGAGGAGGAGAGATTGAAGATCAAAACACAAAATGGAAGCAAATTTTAGAGAGATTACCTTTGTTTTCTTGAACTTGTTCTTAAAATACAAATGCTTTTACATGGAAGGGTTTTACTTACCTTGTCTTGAATTTCTTTATTCCAGGATGCTTAAATGATTGTTAATTTCATGAAAATTAAGTTGGATTGGAAAGAAAGTAAGGGAAGTGGGGTGTTCCCCTTTGGTCGAATAGGTATGAGAGCAAGAGAGAGTTTAAGTACTTTGCTTCTAGTTAGAATTAAATGGTTAGGGAAAAATGTTGTTTAGATGGTGTTGCAAGGACTATATATACCCCTAATTAGTGGCTAATTATGTTGATACTAGTCCCATGTTTAGCGTTTAATTTATTGTCAGTGCTAAATATAACCTTAAAATGATATCACCATTTTAATGAACCTTAAAAATATGCTAACTATCTCTACTCAGCTTAACTTAAAAATATGAATCTTTGTTTTTATTATTCTAATAGCTTAATTACTTTCTAAATTTGTTCAATAATAGTCTAATATCATGGTCAGTTAATATTCAAGTGGCAAAAAGGTTCTTAATTTTTAACTTTGTTAATCACTTCAAAGGAGACAAAAAAACATTTTTTATGCCTAATCATGTTTTTCTTTCTTTGAATTTTTATTTAATCTATTTGATTCTTATTTTCATTTTTTATCATTAAATTTCCAAATGGAAGAAGGAAAATACTAATATTTATTTAGTCATTTGATATAAATAAAAATTTTAAATCTTTTACTACACATCAAAATTGAATAAATTTTCAATTTATTCATTTCTAATTTGAATCTCGTAAAAATTAATTTGATAAGCTTTAACTATACATTTGATGAATTTGATTTCCCTATTTGATGAATTTATAAAATATTAATTTTTTCTCTAACAAGGAAAAATTTTCCATCCACAGAATCAACTCGGCGCTTGTCATGGATGCTTGTTCAGTCGATTTGTAACTTCATATCGATATATTCTTGAATTGATAGTATAAATAATTTTTCCTTCAAAATTCACTTAATTTTAGTCGAATTTGTAATTTTCTTAGTATATTATCATCGTATTTATCTTCATTTTCAGCCAGTGGCAGAAAGTCAGTCAGTTCAGTAGCTCAGATAGTAACGGCTTTAAAATTACAAACAAGCAAATATAAAGAGTGTAGAAAGAGAGAAATCTTTGGATTTTATAGTGGTTTGGGGTTTAGACTTCCTCATTTGAGCTTCTACTATCTTCAAACTTAAACTCTAAGCTTCTAGCTATACAGGATTTTGTCCTTAACAAGTTCACTGGATTACATCTCAATTACAACACCTAAATATGATTTACAAGAATGAAAATAAGTCTCAAAGACTTGGTACAATAAATATAATAAGCTAGAGAATGATTTTCTATAAGTGTCAAGATTAGATGTTTTAAGAACTAAGAATAAAAGATGTAGATTAGTGTTTTTAAATACAGTATAATAAAAACATTGTGATCTTTGTAAGCTTTGATCTCAAGAGAAAGGATGTATCTTTGATTCTTTAACTCTTGGTTGACTTTTGGAATGATCCTCCTTATATTTGACGTCTTAGAGATGTCATTTTCACTTTAAAATGGTATAAAATTAGAGTGATGTCATTCTTTGACAGGCATATATTTTTTAATAGAGCACAAGTCTACACGACCGATTAGAATTGCTTCACATAGCAACTTGGTTTAGGTGAATTTGAGTTTTATATGCTTCTATCATCCATATAATGGCTTACCTTTGTGAATATTCTTTCCTAACGACATCTTGGCACCCACTAGAAATTCTTCCAAACATTTTTTACAACAACACGACGACTTGGCATTTTCATAGTCTTATCTACACAATGTCTTGCTAAGTCTATGTTGAGAACTCAGCAAATTGTTGCAAGGCCTAATCTCAAAATAAATTTCTCCACTTGTTAATAAATTACTATCTTTAGTAAGTTTTTCAATAACTTTGTTTTTTTTGTTAGGTCTAAAATTATAGCAAAACCTAAAAGAAGAAAGGTCCTGAATCGAATTTCCAATATGGAACACCTAATTGCAATTCAAGAACCAATAGGTTCTTCAGGTCGATTTGAGATTTTTCTTTTTAATAAAACCCACTAGAACCCATCCATGACAGTCTAATTGGCAGTTTTTTCTTTTAAAGATCGACATATTCTCATATCATGATTCATTTTTATTTCTGTACAACCTTTGTTATTGATAATTTGAACATTGACTTCCATTGCTAAGTCTTCCTTCGTCAACTTGCGTAACCATCTCCACTCCAGCAAAGTATAGCCGTATAATGTTTCAAACTTTTGTACTTACATTACAAACCATTAAACACCACCCAACCCCACCCCCAAACACCACTTTTTACCACCACTTTTTATTTTCAAAAATATATAAGTTAACATGGTGAAGCCTTTAAAAAAAAAAAAGAAAAAAAAAAGAGAAAATTACATTTTATACTTTATTTTTGTATTTTAATTATAAAAATATAATTATTAAAATTTTTTTATAAAAATACTACTTTTTAAAAAAATTATAAAAATACATACTCGAAATATACATAACATATACAAGGCATATATATATATTTCAAGTATATTTCGGATATATAACGTATTTTTATAAAAGAAATTTTAAAAAGAGTATTGTTTATAAAAAAATTTTGATATAATAATATTTTTATAATTAATTTCAATTTTTAGTATATTTTTGTAAAAATTTCAAAAAAATATTGTTCTTTCCACACAGCGAATGAATATACATAAAATGAAGACGTTTCTTAATTACGATTGCCTTTATTTAGTAAAATTGGAGAGCAGTGGACAAATCAAACTTGTCTATTGTTTGTTAATTTTTTTTAGTATGGAAAACTAACATGTCCAATTTTTTTTATAAAATTATAGGGGAAAAATCAATTTGAGTGGAAGTCCAAATTGATGAAAAAAATCTACTAGAATTAAAACACCAGAGCTTCCTCTTCCCTTTATATTTATTAAAAATAATTTAAAATAACATTTTTTTATCAATTCAATTCATGAACTAGACATGTCCCTTCCTTCGTTGTCCCTCCTCTCCATTGTTCCTTCGCTCTTCTAGCCTTTCCTTGTCTTCTTTTCCTTTTTTTTTTTCTCTAGATTTCTTCTCCTCGACGATAGAAGATGTTGCTTTTTTTTGTGTAGACTTTGAAGCTTTCATCGTTGGAGGGTGATTTGTGAAGGATGAGTGGTTTTGCTAATCGTCTCTTCAGTTACATTTGGTGGTTTGAGTTTCTTTATAGTAAATTATGATTGAATTTCTTTTTGATTTAAAGTTCTCCTATGATAATCGTTGATGAGCTTGTTGCCACCTCCGGTGATGGAGATCAGTGGTGGATTCGGGGCTTCAATTAGGTCTGCATTCTGTTTGGTCAGTTCTTAGATTTTAACTAGTATTTTTCAGTTATGCCTCTTTCTATGTTTAGTGATGTTCTTGGCCCTAATTTTCAATTAAGATGTTGTCATAATCGGTTTTTAGCCTTAAGAATGCATTTGTATTTTCTTGAGCTTGGGAATTATGTTTTTATTAAGATGTTGATGTAGTTGTAATTTAGTATCTAGGATATGTATGAATTTGATTTGCCAGTAAGCATTTGTTTTATCAGTTTTACAGTCCCTTGGTTCTGTTATTGCTTTCTTGGATAAGCCATCACGACATTTGGCTTCAG
>CAOJBK010426992.1:0-32456 GCA_948294925.1 Codiaeum variegatum | reverse complement strand
CTTTTGAGACCTTAGTTGCATCAATCACAAGCTCTACGAAAGGTGCATCCATCTCTTTTTCTGAAAATGAGATCCCACCTAGGGAACCATATAATGAGGCCCTATAAATTAATATTTTCACTAAGGAGAAGAATGTTTTCATGACTTTAATGGACAATGGGTCTACCCTCAATATTTGACCACTAAAAGTTACTAGTTTCTTGGGGCTAACTACTAGTGATTTCACCCCTTCTGATTAAATTGTGAGGGCATAAGGCAATTTAATGAGGGAAGTCCTTGGAGTGGCAACACTGACTATCACCATGGGACTTATTACTTTTAAATTTCCCTTCCAAGTCATTGATGTGCTATTATGCTTCAACCTGCTCCTCAGGAGACCCTGGATATATAAATCCAAGGTTGTTCCATCTAATTTGCATCAAAGGGTAAAATTTCCTCTAAAAATGGATTAGTCACTATCAAAGCTGACACGTCCAGTAAATTTGAAGTCCTAGACACAGTACCAATTTTAGAGATCCAACTTGAGTTGTTGGCATATCCTTTATCCCGCTTCTTATTTGTACAATTATTCAAAGATACTAGAAATGAAAAAGAAATAGTCATCATAGACTTTGACCCTTACTACAATCCCATGGTGGGAAACATTTTAAAACACATGGCCTACTTCCCTGGCATACGCATTGGCAAGAACTAGCAAGGTATGAAAACTTTTGATGAGTATGCCACATCCATTCCACCATTCGGCTTGGGCTATATACCTATTGATAATGAGATTGAAGAAGCAAAAGCCCAGGTAAAGGAAAGATCCTTGATTGGTAGTAAAAGGGATGAATCAGACTATCCCCTAAGGCCATATTTCAGGACCTTCAATGGGTACTTTGTCTAAAAAGGGGAGACAATTCCTTACTATGCCTTCCTTGAACAATGGATTTGCCCAGTAACTGGTATAAAAAACTTGGTTTTGAGATGTTGTATGATGTGAAACTGACCACTGAAGACTGCTAGCCTTTATACTTCCTAGACAATGACTATGAAGAGAACATGGAAGTAAGGTTCATTGACAAGATAGTTGTTCTCACTGATAAAGAGGAGAAATCTAACCTCTCTACACTAATCAAGTATACCAAGAAAACTTGAAGATTTGGCACTATGATGAGACCCATTTTAAGGCTGCTAAGTCTGAGTCTGAAAATGACACCGAGTATAAGTGATCTTCTTCCTCTAAGTCAGATATTGATGTAACAGGTCCATCGGGTTTTAACTTTGAGTTTGATGTAACCGTGGACCTATCTCCAATTTCTATTAATAAGAATTCCAAATTTTCTTGTTACAAGCCAGTTTCTTTATTTTCTTTAGTTGTTCCAATTGATGAATCTGACCTCAATAAAAAAAATAAAATAAAATAATAAAGGAAATAAAATATGCAGTTAAAAATCCCATAAACATTGGCACTCATGTCATGCCTAAAAACACATATACTGCATATGCATGCTCGAATAAACAGGACACTGAATCTGCCATTAGAAGATTCGAAGACTGCTTAACTTGGCAACCCAGCAACATTACAGGGCACGATCTAAGCATTGTTATCCATAAAATTCCAAGATACCTAGATTGCAAGCCTATCAAACAAAAGAACAAGTGCATGAAGCCATCATTGTCTATTGCAATCAAGGAAGAAGTAGCTAAGCTGCTTTCACATAACTTCATCGAGCCAATCAATTATCTGTCATTGTTGGAAAATATTATCCCTATACCAAAGAAGGATGGAAATGTCAGAATGTGTGTGGAGTACAGAGACTTAAACAAGACTTTCCCTAAGGATGATTTTTCACTACCTCATATAGACCTTTTGGTCGATTCCCTAGCTAGTTTTCAAAATGGTTTCCTTAACTAATTTGGCCGCGAGCTACAATCAAATCATACTTCACCCTCTAGATAAAGAAAAGATATCTTTCATTACTAAATAGGACAGTTACTACTATTAAGTAATGTTGTTTGGATTGAAGAATGTTGGAGCCACCTACCAGTGAATGGCCAGCATAATTTTTAATGACTTAATGCATAAAGAAGTGGAGGTTTATATAGATGGCATGGTCATTAAAGGTACAACCCATAACCAGCATCTGTAAGATACGGGAGAAGTTCTTCCTTAGACTTTGACAATATAATCTCAAATTAAACCCTAATAAATGCATATTTTGAGCTTCATATGGAGTGTTCCTTGGGTACAAGGTAAGTAAGAAAGGCATCAAAGTGTATCTAGCCAAGTCTAAATCCATACTTGATATGCCACCTCCTAAAACTGAAAAGGAGATAAGAGGCTTCTAGGCCATCTTCAATACATCAGTCGGTTCATCAACCAATTGGCAGACACCTGTAGATCGATATTCAACATTATCAAGAAAAACTCCTCCACACTATAGACTGAAGAGTGCTAATAAGCCTTTGAGCATATCAAGGAATATCTTCTAAGACCACCAGTTCAATAGCCTCCTCAGCCTGGTCAACCTCTGTTGCTTTACCTAACCGTTACTAAAGAAGTCATGGGGGCAATGCTGGCACAAAAGGCCCTTGACTCCTATAAGGAGAATGCCATCAATTACTTGTGTAAGAGGATGTTGGAACTCGAACTCAAGAACAAATACATCAAAAATCTCTTCCTGGCTCTGGTATGGGTCTGTCATAAATTGAGGCATTATATGGGGGCATACATCACACATGTCCTCACCGATCTGAGTCCACTCAAATATCTAATAAATAATCTTATCCTAGATAGTGAGATGGATAGATGGATGCCAATCCTAGCATCTTATGATCTCAAGTAAACTTAGAGAAAGTTTCTCAAGGGTAGTATCATCGCCGATCAACTGGAAGCTACTCCGACTAATAATCATTGGGAAAACTTGAATTTTCTAACGAAGACATATTATTCCTACAAATTGAAACATGAAAACTGTATTTTGATGGATCTGCAAACTATAATGGTTATGGTGCCGAATTGATGTTCCTTACACCTACTAGCGAGAGCTTACCTCTTGAAATTAAGCTAGATTTTAAGGTAACCAATAATGAAGCTGAGTACAAAGCATGTGTGTCTGGACTATAAGCAACCCTCCAGATTAGCATCAGAAACTTAGAAGTTGTTGGAGACTCAAACCTCATTATCTCATAAGCTCTCAGGAAATGGAAAATTAGAGAGGAGTAGTTTATTCCTCACCATAAGCACCTTGAAGAGTTGGCAAACAAATGTGATGACTTATCTTTTCACTACCTTCCAAGAACTCAGAATAGGTTCACCGATGCACTAGAAACCCTTGAATCTATTATAGAAATATGAAATGGATTCATTATTCATCCAATTTCGATAAGCATTAAGCGTCAATTGAGTTTTAAAGCTCATTGCATGGATATTAAAGAAGTTAAAGAGAAACCATGGTACTAGGACATCTATGTCTAACTCACAAAAGGAAAATATCCAAAGGGTGCCTCCAAATCTAAGAGGAGAACTATTAGGCAACTGGCTAGTGGGTACATCCCTAAAGGTGATATCTTATACAAAAAGATATGGAGTGGTATCCACCTTAGATGTTTGTACGACAAAGAAGCCTACAAAGTTATGGAAGAAATCCATGGTGGAACAGAGGGTACCCACATGAATGGTTGGATATTATCTTGGAAGATCATGAACCAATGCTACTATTAGCTCACTATGAATGGAGATTGTGCACGGTTCGCCTAAAGGTGTCCTAAATGTCAAAAGTATTCTAAGCTCTAAAAGATGCCATCTTCATCTCTCAAACCCATTTCTATAGCTTGGCCCTTTATTTTTTGGGGCATTGATGTTATCGGTAAGATTTCACCAAATTCATTTATTGGTTATGAGTACATCTTGGTTTCCATCGACTACTTCACCAAATGGGTTGAGGTAGCACCCTAGCAAACTCTGGACTTAAAAAAGGTGGCTAAATTCATTAAAGCAAACATCATTGCTAGATATGGTACTCCACATGAAATTATACTAGATAATGGTTCTCACTTCTAGAAAGAAGTGTTCACCCTCCTTTAAAAGGAATAGATAGAGCATCACAAGTCTTCCCCATACAAGCCTCAAACTAATGGCACAACTAAAGCAGTCAACAAAGCATTAAAGAACATGCTCCAGAAGATGGTTAAGAATCACAAAGGGTGGAACCTACATTTTCTAAGTGCCCTCCTTGGGTACCAGACAACCTACAAATCGGCCACCAGAGTCACACCATACTTACTGGTCTATGGAATGGAAGCAGTCCTCCCTACAGAGTTAAAAATTCAGACAACCAGAGTTCTTCACGAAGCTCAAATTTCTAAACTCGACATATAATAAGCTTACTATGATCATCTCAACTTGATTGTTGAAAAAAGGATGTAAGCTCTCTACCATACTAAAAACTATCAAGACACTTCAACAAGCGAGTTCAAAGTCGCAACCTCAAACAAGTTGTAAATGACCCTCGAATGAAATTAAGACCTACTTGGAGTGGACCATACATCATAAAGAAGATCATGTTAGGCAGAGACATCATCCAGATGGATGTCAACAGCAATGAGTTCAGTCTTTCACTAATCTCAATCGGCTCAAGAAGTAGTTCATGTAGTTTTCTTATTACATGAGCATGCATTCAGGCATCATCATTTATGTAACAAGAACAACGTGGACTTGATTCTCCAAAATCATAAAGTTTTATACTAAAATCGAAATTTCAAAATTTAATGTAACGAGATACATAGGCAACCCTAATCATGTATGATCTAAAGCATTCAATAAAATCAAATGTTTCATTCACTTACATTTGGGCTCTTTAACACTGCATGCAAAAGTTAAAAAATAAATAAAATCTGAAAAAAGAATGAAACTCGCTAAGCTGAAAACTCGAAAGGTTGGCTTAGGCACAATTAAGGTTATAGCCTGCTAGACTGAAAATAAAAAAGGCAGTTTAGGCAATAATAAATGCAGCTCGCTAAGTTAAAAACCCAAAATGGGTAGCTTAGGTAAAATTAAAAGCTTAAAACAAAATAAAAATTGAGGTCTTATTCATCTTGTGGAAAACCAAAATAAGATATTTGAGACAGAAAACCAAAAAGAAATAGACAAAATAGAAAGTCTTGTTCTTAAAATCTAAATTTAGACTCAGACTCAACCCTCAATGTCTGTCAGAAGAGCATGTAATTTTGCCTTCTCTTTATGCCACCAGGCTTCAATCCACCACTTAGTTTACTTATATAGCTTATCATAGTCATCACCTGGAACCACCATTGCCTTTGAAAAATCTATGATCCAACGAGAGAGAACAACTCTAGCTAATCAGTCAATCAGCATAGTCACCTCAAATAATGGGTCATCTGGGGGCACATCCTAATAATGTCCCATCTGATGAAGGACTCTAGTAGTCTGATACCAAGACACATACTTGAAACCAAGCAGATATACATGCTTGTACCTCTGACTTCTCAATATGGACTGCTTGATAGTGTACCAGTCAGGCTTCCAAAGCAAATCTAAAGGATTCAGCTCAATCAGTAGGCTGATCCAGTCCCTTTGAGAGCCAAAGCAGATGACAATCTTCCAGGATCGATACTAGGCTGCAGAGTAGCCCGGTCTATAAGGTCTAGGAATAATATTAAGATGGCCTCTCAGTCAAATCAAAAGAAAAAAAAAAAGCCAAAAGTTGAGCCTCAAAATATGCTTAATAGACAAGCATTAAAGAAAGGTACACGTACCTAGAGTAGAATTGGACTTATAGATTAAGGTCCTCCTGAGTTGCAATGGTGGTCCAAGCCTAGCAGCATCTCAGCCAAAATAATCCCCACAATTGGCCTACCTTCACCCATCTAGGGTATCATATCAGCCACCATTGCATCTCTCCATCCAACTGGGCCCAAAAAAATATAGCATGTTGTCAATCCAAAAGCATAGGCCTTCAATCCCTGGGCCATACAACTGGAGTCATCCTTTGATTCCCCCCAAAGCATCTAGACCAAATTAAGCAGGTCGACCAAGTCATCCTTCACAATATCTAAAGCAACCTCTGTGCTCATATCCAATAACCTCTTGAAATAATTGAAATAACCTACCCATTCAACTGGAATAACCAGGTTAGCCTCTGGGCTTATATCGAGCAAAACTGAAAATTCCTCAAAAGTCGGGTACATCTCATCCATACTACTCCCAAAAAAACACATGGTCTACCAGATCCCAAAAGTATACAGGTGTTCAAAAATTCCAAGTGTATCTTGACACCCCTAAGTGTTAGGAGAGAGCTCAAACCATGCTTCCTGAGGTTCATTCTGCTAACTCAAGCCAGTTTCTTGAACCAACCATACTTCACATGACTGAAAAGGGGTTTCATGCCATGGACAAAAAGAAAAGAAACTTACTTTTTCTATGAAATAATTTTATTCTCAAGTGGTTTTCTAAGTTAAAAATTGAATTTTGTACTCCTATTTATAGTGGAACATAAATCAAGGAAAAAATTAGAGTTCAGAAGGCTAAACGCTCAAAATAGGACAAAGCGCACGTGTTTTAACCTAAATGCATGTGTTTTGGATCAAATGCATATGTTTGGCAATAAACGCATGTGTTTGTTCCAAAATGCATGCGTTTTGGACTAAACAGACGTGTTTAGCTACCACGTGTCACATGCCGCCACACCCATCGAAATTATTCATTCTGACCCAATATGATTCCGTTTTCACTCGATTTTTAGAGTGGAATATTTTTCAATCGAGCTTTTCGAACAAAATCATTTCTGAAAAATTAGAAAATCATGAAACAAAAATGAAAATTTTCTAAACTTTCATGAAAATTAAAATCAATGTACATAACCAGAAATTGTTTTTACAAAAGCTTGCAATTGGGGCCTAAATATAGTCAAAACATAAATCATGCATCATCCTCATCCCCCTCCTCGACCTCTTCTTCCTCAGGATCGATCTGCACCTCCACGACATCTAACAGCCTTCGACTCCATCTAGCTCCTCAGAACTCAATTTTGAGAGAGTAGTACCAATGATGAATATCATGCTCATGCATGTATAGACACTTTAACCATATATCAGACAAGGAACTTACAAAGAGCAAACAAATCAGAAAGGTTAAGAGCTTGTAACATGGAAAAATGTACAAACAACAAAGGGTCTAAAGAAGACTCACCATGTCAGGATGATGAACGAAGTCCACCCAGGGCTTTCTCAGCGCGTACTCATTTCCTAGATGATGAACCCGACTAGCACTCGAGGCATCAGTATAGATGACTCAATCGATAATATGGGGAAGCACATTCCAGGTCTGACTAGAACTAGACAACATGTGCGATGTAGAGGCACTCATGCTTGAGGAAGCAGAGCTATGGTGACTCGTGTCCAGACTGCTACTCCCACCACAAATCCTCCACCCTGAGCCAGTCACAGTGCCCACTTTCTTAACCCGATCAAGACCAATCTAATATGGGGGCATCCCAACCATCTAATAAGATTCCATAAAATCTGGATACGAGAAATCTACAAGGAGGAAGTTCTCTCGAGCTCTTCCCACTCTCCAGTAAGTCTGAAAGGTGTTAAAAACTCTCTCATTCATCTGTACTGATGGATCAGTGGGTACCACTCTCTCTTTGATAGACTGAGCAATCGCACTCTCTCCAAGGAAGAACTCCATCAGTTAAGATGAGCTAAGTAGGATCCATCTCTGGGTGAAGGTGATACCAATAGACTGACGGTCCTCGCCATCCAGCAGAACCATATGGAAAGGACTCCAAACAAACAAGAATTGCTAAAGACATGTCAAAAAAATCATATGAAAGAAGGGTGAAGATATCAGAACATACCCCAGTCAATGTGGCCAAAATGCATAGATACTCAGAGAAAGTGAAACTATCCTAAGCCGAAGTCCAAGACACCTTGCACTATATCCTCACCACTAGAAAGGGAAGCTGATCTAGATACATGATCCTAGGAGTAATAGTCTTAATACAGGAAAAGGCCCAAAGCTATAAGAGAAGAGAACAACTCAATAATATGTCGAAAATCAAAATAATCTGAAGGATAAAAGAGGTAGCACTAAACTCCTACATAATATAAGTCGCATGGATGGAAGCTCTAGTAAGCCTAGATAGAATACCTATAGCTCTGTATGCAGTAGTTAGAGTAATACTAGCCCATTCATACTCATCGAGCTTGTCTAAATCCTTCAATAAAGCTAAGATCCCCTGATCAACCCAGTTAGCTTCATTATACAAAAAGATAGTGGATAAGATGATCAACATACAGAAACTAGCTCACTGGTCAACAAAATACCACGCTAGGTCCATCTAGGACAGTAAGTCAGTCCTAGGAAGTAGCCCATCAGAATTACAACCCAGCAGCTCCCCAATCAAATTAGCCATATCATACTCTGGGTGCGTCTCTATATCAAAAACAATAGACCTAAGCCCAAAGCACATGCCTGTTAAGCAAGACCACTCAAAGGGGGTAATGTTCATCTCTTCCATAGGCAAATGTAATGTGTTGGTGGTCCACCACCACCTCGTAAATAGAGAAAAAAATCAAGTTCTTGTCAGGAGATCACTCTACATCTAAATTTAGCCAACCAATGAGGTGAGCTGGAGTAATACACCAAACCACAACTTCGTGCCCACGCAAGAAATCTATCATACTAACTAACTTCAATCTACATCCTCTTTGGCTGAAAGTGCCATTCTATAGGTACCTATTTAATATCAATATTTTTCTCTATTTATTTTTTTAATCTACTTTGATTTGTAGCAGAAAAAAATCGATACAAAAAGTTTAAGCTGAACAGGAAATAAAATACATACTAAGGGGAAGCCATGGCAACTCGCGTGTTCCTGGCGATTCTCAAGAAGGTCGACATTTGTGGGCATGTGTGGTTCTGGCCAATCCATCAGTAGATGATCAGTAATGTCCCACTCTAGTAACGGGACAATAGCAGAATCGGCCAAATCGGTAGATGGATCGGGCAGGTCACTGAATAACTCCTCCACAATAAAATTGCATTGCGGGTCGTCAATAGTCACATTAAATGTAGGAATGTCAAAATTTGGGATCTTCTCTCCCACTAAATACGCACTTAAGCATGCTGATAAATCTTCTTCCTACTAAAAAATGTCATCCGGTATCATAAAAACACTTCTCATTGAACCAGAAAGGTAGAAGGAGAAACTTTGAAAGCTAAAGTAAGAAATGAAAATTGTAAGTGAAAATGAAAGCTTTAAGCCCTTTTTTAGGCAATTCATCCACTTATGAATTAATTGCATTCATACTTTTCAGACATGTTTTTGCAAATGAGACTACTAAGGGGGCAGTTATGAACCCTAATTTTGACACCATTAAATCTGGTTTGTTAATGCGAGCCCAACGGTTCAAATCAAGCTTAAATCAGACTTCAAATAGACCTAGAAAACTCAAAAAACTTAATCAAATCAGACTAAACTAGTCCAAAAAAACCAGGCCCAAAATGACCGTACATTTTGAAACACATGCATGCGTTTCTAGCCTCATGTATGCATTTGGCAAAAAAGGAATGTGTTTGGCCAAAGCCCAAGCATTTTTCCCAAAAAGCATGCATTTTGACCAAAACACATACGTTTCCCAGGGTTTCTAGCATGAATTCCAATAAATTTAGACTTTTCAAAACAGTTTCACACTAAGTTTTTTAGAAAATTTTCCTAAATTTTAGACATACTTAAACCTATTTTCCAGCCTCCAAACACTCCCAAACAACCTCCAAACACTACAATTTTTCCTCAATCGATCCAAACTTTTAGAATTACACAACAGACACTATAGTTCCTATTAGTTCACTAATTCAATTCTTTCAAGTTCAGTTCAGCGAAACAGACATCAGTGCTCTCCGAACACAATAGAAACTTGCTCAGGTTTCATCAAGCCCTCCAACACACCAATTCTGAATTCTCGAAAAGCAATGATAAAATCGATATAGTATATTTCCTTCACTTTAATATTTGAATCACTTTACTTTAAGCCTTTTAAAACTAAATTAAGGCACATTTTATCAGAATTCAATTTTAAGCCCTTTAATGTAGTCTAAGGCATGTTTTATTGAAAATATATTTTTCATAAAATGAATCCAATTAAACCCTAAAATGAACTTCGGTAATCAATTCACATTCAAATATCATTGTTTCATTAATTGAATCTGAAATGGTAATGGCCTTCCGATTAACAATTTTATTTAATAAAATTGGTTAGCTATTAAACATATAAACCACCCATTTGTTATCGGAACAACCCCCACCCTTCATAAGAAGGGCGAATGGTGTAGGGATTGATTCCCATTCAAATGGATACGCCAGCAAGCCATTTTATGGCTCAACTCCAAATATGTGTTTACTTTTATTTTCTTTGATTATTTCATTATTGTTGTTATTTAATTTCATTTTTATGTTATTGTGATTGACTTATTCTTATTATTTCTTGCATTATTTCTATATTTTTGTCTATGTTTTTTTATTGGAGAACATGTGCTCCTCCCATATCATAATACCGAAGGGGAGATCCCTTGATTTCGATCATTTTGTAGTTGTAATTTTATCGCTTTCTTTGGGGTACTATACCTTCCCTAGAACTTGAAGTAGTCTAGAGAAAAGATCTATAGTCAATCTTTGTTTTACTACTTTATGGTTTGTCATATGCATCGTAGCCTTCTCATGCATCATTTTTTATCATGCCTAAACTATTCATGAACCATGAAATCTTTTCATGGATACACACAAATCCTATTTTAAACTAAATCACATATTTTTAAACCAAAAGTTATTATGTAAAATTGTAAAAACTATTTTTCATAAAAATTATTTTGTTAGATCAAAAATCCTCGAACCCCCTTTGGTTCAAAAGAACATCCTTTTCAATTGTGTAAAAATCAATTTTTCTAAAATGGAAGTTTCATAAAAGGTTTCTTAATCACCTAAGAGAAACCTGTTTTCTTAAAGTATTAGACGGTGACTCTGTACACCTAACACACCACGTGCATGCTAATGAACATATGTGGATGCATAAATGTGGGATTTGACCACAATCCGCGATGTCATGCACAATCCCACCCCTCTTGGTTGGTTTTCTTTGAGCCATAAAACTTGGAGGTGCATTAGAAGATCACATAGGCCGCTTGGACGGTGCCTCACAGGTATCATCTTTCTCAAAAAAAAAAGATGGGTCAATGGCATACAGGTTTGTAAAAAATGAAAAAGGTTGGGTTTTGGAGAACTTTTCTTGAACAGTTCACTTGGTCCAATTTTCACTTTGATGCAGTGATGCATGCATGCATGAATGAAAAATGGTTTCATGATGATAAGCATATAATCAGAGTTTTAGGGTACATGGGATCTAAGCTCAACTTTAATCATTACATGAGAGCTTAATGGTTTGAAGGCTCCTCAGGGATTAGAGGTGAGATATACCTAACCACATGTGAATAAAAGAGATTTGCATGGGTCCAATGGTGACGTACAACCTCGTTATCCCTACTTTAAGGATCAATGGGTATGATTTAGGGTGGGTGATTTCACTATCGACAAAGCAGTCTCAAAGAGGGAATCTCACTCGATGCTTCTTTCTACCCGTGTTTGCCTAACACTAACAGAGCATGTAAAGTGAAGCATGAAACCTAATTCCATAAAGTTTTAAGCCTGAATTATTTTTATAAAAAAATAGTCCATTTATTTTTGTCAGTTTCAAATGTCTCTAGTGGAGTCACCGGCTATGAGGCCCATTCGAGCCTAGGTGGCTGCCATTTCATCTTCGATTTTATGGCTCAAGGAAACCAACAGTCCGAGGTTAGATTATGCATGGCGTCGTAGTCTCGACAGTTCTCACTTTGGTGAACTCCTTATGAGCCCGTTGGGTGCACATGTGAAAGTGCTAGTCACCACTCAATCTTTAGAATAATTTAACTTTCAAGGTAATCAAGAAATCATTTTAAATCCATTTTTATTAAAATCTGACATTTTATCCAATTTTATTTGAAAAGGAAGGCCACGAATGGTAGTTAGGTTTGGGGAATCATGATTTTCATAACAACATTTAGAAAATAGATTTTTCCAATTTTTAAACAATTTTGGCGTAAAGAAAATCCATATGGTTTTGGTTAAAAAGGATTTTCATGTATGCATGGCATACTTTTATGATGTATGAATAGTTAAAATATGCTAAAGTTATGCATGAGAAGGTAAGGCATATGAATGAAAATAATAAGCAAAAAAGCGGTAAAAGCAAGAAAATAAGCAGGGATCATTCCTCTAGCACCAAAGAGTTCTAAGGAAGGCATATCCCCAATAAATGAATATAAAGCGAAAATAAAGCAAAATACATCAAAAATGATAATAAGCACAAGGGATCCTTTCTTCAGACCAAAATGATTTGGGAATGGCACACATTCTCCAAACAATTACAGAACCAGAAAAGAATTAACAATAACAAAAAAGATATAACAAATAATATAAAACAAAATATGAAAATAAAATGAAGTAAAAGAAAATAAACAAACAAAAAAAAAGAAAGAAAAGATTTTTGGAGTTGAAACTTTTTGAACCGGCTTGCTGATGTACGCTTATGAATGTGAATCAAACCCCACATCATTCTCCCTTCTCGCAAAGGGTGGAGTTGTTCTGAAAAACAATGGGTTAGTTGGTTGTAGGTTCAGAAGCTAATTCATTTTAGATTTTAAAAGAATTAATTGGTTAGGATTTTAATCAATTTCAAAACTTTGATTAAGAAAATTGAATTTGAACATGTGACTTTTTGCATAAATTAGATTTAAAGGCTTATATTCAGAAATAAAGAATATTGTATCGTTTCAGTTTTACCTTTGGCTTTTGGGGCTTTGGAATGGGCTTTTCTGTCAGTTTGATGAAGCTAGAATGGGCCTCCATTATGTTTTGAGAGGTCTATCGGTGGACTAACTGGAGTAAGACTCGTGTGTTACATACTAACTATCTGATCGCATTGTAGAAAAACTTATGTTTCATGTCAAATTTCATTATTTTAGAGTGTTTTTAACTTTGTTTTTGGTGTCTACTTCATTCTAGATATTGAATTAACAGAGGTTCGATGTCTGAAAAACTGTTTGAAAAGTGACTCGGAGGGTTAAATTTATAAAAAATCTGGTTGAAAAGTAAAAAAAGTGAGCCCGATGAGTTTGGACCCAGACGCATGTATCTAAGCCTAAACATATGCGTTTGTGGCCAAACGCATGTGTAATTGTGGAAATGCATGCATAAGACCCCAAGTGCATGTGTTTGGGCTCAGATGTATGTATTTGGGCCCAGATGTATTGGCTCAGTTTTTGAGGTCTGGTCCAGTTTATTTCAATTGGGTTTTCTGGATTTTCTGAGTCCATTTGTAGTTTGATTTGAGTGTGGTTTGAACCTATAGTCTCACATTGATGGGTCGGATTTAGTGGTATAAAAATATGGGTTCACACAAGGTTATTATTGGCTCACAATGAATCGATATTGCACATAATTTGTCTAAAAATTCACAAATTTTATATGTATACCAAGCTCCAGAAACTTCCTCCATCACCACTCAATCCAATCACAACACTTTGGACCTTTATTTTTGGGGCATCAACTTCATTTGCAAGGTCTCATTTAAATCCTCTACTAGGCATGGATACATTCTGGTTGCCATCTATTACTTCACTAAGTAGGTAGAAACTACACCCTATCAAGTTCTTAACTTTAAAAGGGTTGCACAATTTATCCAAACAAACATAATCACATGGTATGGTGTTCCATTTGAGATAATTATAGACAATGGCTCCCACTTCCAAAAATAGGTTGTCACTCTTCTACAAAAGGAAAAAATTCAACACTGCAAGTCTTCTCCTTATAGACTGTAAACAAATGGAGTTGTTGAGGCAGCTAACAAAGCACTAAAGAATATCCTTCAGAAGAAGATTAGAAATCAAAAGAACTGGTATCTCTATGTACCAAATTGCCACTTAGGGTATATAATATCATATAAGTTAGCCACCATAGCAACTCCTTACTCACTAGTATATGGGATGGAAGTAATCCTACCCATAGAGTTGAATGTCTAATTTGCTCGAGTTCTGCAATAGATCCAAATGAATAAAGTTGATTGGCAACAAGCCTACTACAATCAACTCAACCTCATCAATGAGAAGAGGATGAAAGACTTTCACCAAGCTTAGATTGACCAACTCAAACTCGTAAGGCACTTCAACAAGAGGGTTAGAGACCAAAATCTTCATGATGGAGACTTGGTCCTCAAAAAAATCAGACAACCTATACTAGATCCTATAGAAAAATTCAGACCTTCCTAAAGTGGTCCTTTTATTATTGAGAATATCATGACTGGTGGAAGTTTTATCCAGATGGACATTGATGGTAACAAGTTCACTCACCCAACAAATATGGATTAACTCAAGTGATATTTTGTCTGAGGATTGTATTTACATCATCATCATCATCATCTTTATAACAAGAACTATGTCGACTTGATTCTCTAAAAATATATGTTGCATTCTATTCTGAACTTTCAAATTCATTGTAAGATGATACGTAGGAAACCCTCATGGGTATGGTCCAAAGAATTTAATAAAATTCAATGATTTCACATTTCATATATATCCAAGCTCTTTAACATATATGCAAGAATAAATAAATAAAAAGAAAATTGAAATAAGAATGAAACTCGCTAGGCTAAAAACCTAAATGGGTGACTTAGGAAAAAGTTAAGGTATAACTTACTCGACTGAAATTTGAAAAAGGGCAGTCTAGGCAACAATCAAGAAAGCTCGCTAAGTTAAAATCTTAAAAGGGTGGCTTAGGTAAAAATTAGAGCTTAAATAAAATAATGCATTTTATTAAATTCTTGTTCATCTTTTGGAATACATAAAGGGAACATAGAAACCAAAAGTTCAAAAATGAAACACAAGGCTCAAAATTGACGTAGCCTAACTCTTTAAAGTCTAAACAAATATCAATCATCCTTTATCTTTGTAAAAAGGGCATAATGCTTAGCCTTCTCCTTATGCCAACAAATCTCGATCCACCAGTCCATAAAATCTTAGGGATTTCCATAATCATCAGCAAGAATCAGCATCCTAAAATCTCAAACCCAACCTCTAGTCACCACTTTGGATATATAGAATTGATCTTAAAATCTTTAAATAGCATACCATCTGGGAACACAATCTGATTATGACCCATATATAGAAGGATTCCTATACCCTGATACCAAGTGACAAACTTCAGACTAAGGAGATATAAATTCTTGAATCCCTAACTCCTTAGCATGAACTTCTTGATTCTATACCAGTCTGACCTTTAAAGTAAGTCATCCATATCTAACTAAATTATCTTGCTAATCCATTATTCCTCTGTAGCAAAATGGATCACAATCCTTCTATTCAGATACCAGGTGGCTGAGTAATAAACTCTCTAAGGCACTAGAATGATTTTAAGATGATCTCTTAGCCAAACCTATGCAGCAAAAAATCAAAGTTATAAAGTCCATCTCAAGCAAAATTTTCAAACATAAAGCAAAAATGATAAATTAATCCCTAGTGGGCCTTACAACCAAGTTTGTTAGTCAATATTTTCCCAGTGGATTCCTCAAACTATTTCCCCATACAGTCAAATGAAAGAAATTATATCTCCCCTACGAGAGTAAACTATAATAATACAAAAATCCCTAAAGGAATCAGCCAAGAGCATACCTATATCAAGATTGGGCTAATAGGTTGAGGCCCACCAAAAGTACAACTATTATCAAGGCTGGGCAATGTCTCGGCCAAAATCAGCCCAACCATTGTCTTTCCTTCACCCATCTAGGGTATCATCTTAGCTACCTATGCATATCCCTAACTATTCAGACAAATGAACACATATCCAGCAGTTAGGCAAAAGGCATAGGTCCTCCACTTATTACTGAATTATACATCATCCTATAAACCTTTATCTTTGAAAAACATTATATCCAAGGTAGATAGGTTTATCATAGCTCCTTCCACCACCTCAGATGCCTCTTGAATGCTCAAACCCAAACACTTTCTCACTTAGTTGAAGCAGTTAACCCTTTCAACTGGTACAGCCACATCAGCCTTAAGTTTTGAACCAAGAAATGTAGAAAATTCCTTAAAAGTCAGACCCACTTCATTAAAACTAGTTCCAAACCTAAGAACATGGTCAACTAGGTCCCAAAAATGGACATAAGCATTCAAGAAAACCCTTTGTACTGTTGGAAAATCACCAAGCCCATACTTCCTGAGGTTGATTCTCTTAAACTAATTCAAGTTCTTACTCCATCCATGCATTATGTGGCTGAAGTATGGCTTCATTTGTGGGGAAACTAATAAAATATTTTGTTTCTCGTTAAGAAGAGGACAAAAATTTCTTTTTGAGTAAAAATAGTCTTGTATAGCCTGAATTTATAGTGGCTCAAAATTTGAGATAAAATTGGTCCACTCATGGAAGGAGGTCTCTGCTCATGAGAAGAGGGCTTTACACATGTGCAAAATGCTCTACTCATATGCAGAGATCATTGCCCATATGTAGAGGGCTCTGCTCACGTGCAAAATCCTACACTCGTACGCCAAACCCCAGCTCGCTTGCCAATTTTTCTGCCAAAATTTTGATTTTTTTCTCGTATTTTCAATCCAAAAATAATATTTGTCAAGTCCTTTTCTCAAAATAAATTGTACGAGAAAAATATGACATAATTCAAAATTATACAACATCAAAGTTTTTACAAACCATAATGCTTTTATAAAATAAAGACCCATAGTGGGCCATACCCAGTCTACAAATCATGTATCCCCTTCTGCTGCATCATCAGGATCCCGGCAAGTGTGCCTCCTTGGAACTCAATCTTTCAATTTGTTTCTCAAGTGCGTGGCATCAATAGAGTATAAATGTTATGGTATGATTGACCCAACATATTGGTGTGGCAGGCAAAGAGCTCCCAAGATACCTAAAAATATGAAACAAATAATCAGAAGAACATCAAACAAAGTCAACTATTAGAAACAAGATCATCACTAACTTGTTATGGAACAACCACATTAAGAGAGATAAAGCCTATGATATATGGATGGCCTTAGCGATGCTGAGCACACCTACCATCTGCAAGGGTGTAAGGGATAAGATCGCCCATGGCAGTAACCTCCCCAGTAGTCTAACTCAAAAGACCTGGCATCAAGGAACTAGCACTAAAAGAATGAAAATTATGAGTAGGTATCCATCGAGAAGCCATATTAGATCCCTTTTGTGCCCTGGACAGTCTCCCCTGGGTAATAGACTAGGAATGGGATGTACCCGGCATCCCCTGTGTAGCCGATCGAAAACAAAAAGGCATTAGCATCCCTTGAGTGATAGGATGATCCCTATTTAAAGGTAAGGCCGATTATTTTCGACTCCTAGGATTGTGAACCAAACCAAGAGCTAAGGAAATAGTAGGTATAGCTCTTGAAGATAAAGAAAGTGGTGATAGACCACCCATCAAATGGATAACAAATGAACCATAGTCTAGACCCACCAAAAGGAAGTGAATACAAGGCCTCCCAAACACACATCAAATTGGTCCCTCAGAGCTGTTGGAGGATCAATGGGCACTACTGGAAACCACTACTCTGTACTATTACCCTCTCTCCCAAGTAAAAGTCCATCTCATTGCCAGCACCCAGGAAGATACACCTTTCAATGGTCATCACTCCTAGGACATTCTTAAAAATAATGTTAAGAAGACTATCACACTTCATCAACATCCACTCATCCTGAACAGAAAAGGTTTCGATAATCAAACATTACTCAAAAGCATTTAGAGATAAGTTATTCAGGATGTACTGCAATCATACTAGAAAAGAATGCCCTATGCTAAGCAAAGGAAAAAGTAGCTAGAGTCTCTCTGTACTACAATCTAGACCAAACCCTTCCCATCAGCACATCAAAAACCACTTTGGTACGCACCCTCAGTGTAATAGCAGGAAATGTTGAAATAGGTCAAACACTATAAGGAATACAAATATAAGAAACTTAACATAATTTAAACATGCATAAAATTGAGTAGTAAGATGAATACTGCTCCTATAGCATGGGACATCAGGCTTATAATTCTGTAAACTGGTCTAAATCAATAAGCGATGCCATGATCTGGAGGTCCAAGTCACTTTGCTAATTAAATAAGAAAACACATGAAAGAATAATCAAGAGGTAAACCCTCACCATCTAGTCTAAAAGGAAAATGGGATGTGTCCTTATAATATCTAAAAGGTCGACTAGCCATGAACGAGCTACCCGCCATGTAGGCAGAACTGATCCAAGCAACTAAGCTAAATCATGGCCATCTATGGCCACAACATCATACTTAATAGGACAGATGCCAAAGTGCATCTCACTCAGACATCCCCACTCTACAGGCATCATAGTCAGCTCACCAAATATAAAATGAAAGGTATTAGAGGTGTCCTACCATTGCTCAACCAAGCAGAAAAGTAGAAACCTATCGACAGTCCAAAGATAATCTAGCTTAAACTAAGCACCTAGATGAGTCACAGCCACCCCCGTACTGACATCCTTATAGGTAGCCAAAAAGGTCCTAACTGTACCTAGCTGGGACCGACCACATCTAATACTATGCCTGACAAATAGTAAGTAAAATCTTTCCTATCTTATTTCATTTATTTTTATTATGAAACCAACATGTTTTGTAGATAAATAATAATAAGAGCAATGATAAAAAAAAAAGTGTACCACTTGATAACTGAGCTAACTATAATACTGCTCACGGCTCCTTAAAAGCCATCTCTACTGGGACCTGCTCAAGAATTGGAGCACTGAAACTATCCATAAACAGATAGTAACCCTACTCAAACAAGTCTTCTAACTCGGTCGTAAGAGAAGAAGTACCAACCAAACTAAGTAATCAAAAAGCAAAGAACAATCACACCCCAAACCACCAATAGATTGCATCTAGAAACTAAAAGTAAGAGAAACTTTCTAATGGTTCAGTCAAGCGTCCAAGAGGGGGTGAATTAGACAACTCCAAAATTTTCTCTCCTTTTCTTTTTATGTTTCTAATTCCTTTTTCTTTATGGTAAGATGAATGAAAAGCAATTTCAAATATGGTATGCTCAGTTTGATACGGATATAAGTAGTTAGACTCAACTGCGTCTAAGGTGCAACTGAAAATGACTGCATTGATATATGTCCATGCTTAGAAGAAAACTAAAGATATCATCAATAGTCTTCTAGTTAGATGATTAGATGCAATCATATCTGATTTAAACTTGACAAATTTAAAGCTTTAAATGCTTAATAAAATTTTTAAGAGCATAACTTTAAAATTTTTTTGAAGGATAACAATAGAAGAAATAAAATCTAAAGCATTAGAGGCACAATAATTTATCTTGGTTTAGTACTAAAACCTATATCCAGTCATTAAGGATAACATTTTAAGATTTTCACTATAACACCTCTAATCAAATGGGATAGGGAAAACCCTTTTTACAACACCAAGATGCTAACCTTGATGAGATCACATTTCTCACCTAAAACCCCTTAGACCTTGATTAGGTGTCCAATAAGTCTCTCACCTATAGCTGCGAAAGATGATTCACACTATCTAAACTTAAGGGCAGTTGTGATTCCCCCAAACTTAACCTTTAAGCTCAATAGCCACTAAAACGACATTACAAGTACAGATTTGAAGATTTATAAAATAATGTGAAAAATACAAATTCCAACATAGATCAACTTAAATGCTCATGGAATTTGCATATGACAAGAATTTTTGGTTTGATCTCAAATTTAATATGATGTACAAAAAATGGTCTGAGAAATTTTAGATGGAGTTAATACATGAAAATTTTTTAAGTGATGATTGAGAAGTAAATGCTTTAAAAGACACAAAGAATTTAGAACTTAAATGCTTCTTTTGAACTTTTGATTTCTTCTCAAAACATTAGTGCATGAACCAACCTTCATTAATGAAAAATGTTGAATAGTTTTAGAAGTTAAAGATGAAGGTGGTTACTGAGGGGGAAATTCAAATTTCAAAAACAAAGAAATACTTAAAAACTTCATTTTATAACTATTATTTTCTATAGGGTTCTATGTCTGCTTCTGATCTGACATCAGATAGACAGATGATTGAAAAGTAGACATGTCATATGAATAATAGTAGATGGAAAAATCCTTAAATGCTTTTGACAAGTAACTGTTAGATCCAATACTATAAATAATGTTGTGAAAAGTTGTTTTGTGTTATTATATGCAAAGTGATAGATTCTTTTTTATTCTAAAAGTTTGATTTTGTCTAGAAGGAATTTTATAAGAGTGCATGGAAAACACATGATAGATGAGGTGCACATTTTAAAGTGTGATCCAATTGACAATAAATCTAAATAAATTCCTATTCATCTATACTTCTTAGAACTTTGGTCTTCTTGACTTCAGAAACTACTAGTAGTGTTAGATGCAACGTCGTCTTAATGTCTTTAGTTAGCACTACATCTAATGGAACCTGCAAACACAACTAAACACACAGTATATCTAAAGTGTTATAGTTTTGTTATCATCAAAATAAGATTGCTAAATTAATGGGTTAACAATCTCCCACCATTTTTTACGATGACAAAACTTATGCAATTAATCCACAACAAGATAGATTTATAAATATAAGAAAATAGGTGGTTAGCTCCCCCTAAATCTAATCATTATATGTTCAAAAAGATATGCACTCATGTAAAACAAAACATAGGTAAATTTAATCCATTCATTATAAAACATCTAAAAATTGCAAGTGAAACACAACATGGCTCCCCCTGAGACCATGCACCCTTTCCCTAAACTTTTATATCCTATAACTACAGCTACTTTCTAAGCTGAAAATAAGAAAATCCTAAGTAGATACAGAAACATAAACGCTCAAACAAAAGTTCTTCTCCCCCTTTTTGTTAGCAGCAAAATAAGGAAAAAGAGAAATATTCAGTAGATAAGAAAATACAAACCCAAAAGAAATTAGTTCAAAATTCAAAAGTATAAAAATAACAAATATAAATGAAAATAAATTTAGAAGAAGATGCTTATAGTCACCCTTTTATCTTCAGGCTTGACTGGCTGGTTTTCTTCTTCTCTAGAACCCTTTAAGCAGTGGTTATATCTAAAGTACTTTAGGTAGTACCTGCTGGAGACTTAGATTTGGGCTTTAGTGCTTTCACATCTGTATCCACATCTAATACGTGCTTCCAGACTTTCTCAAGGTTGGATTTGGTGGCCAACAACATACTAATAATTCTAGCTTCTAGACTAGATATTTTTCATAACAACTAATCCTAAACTTGTTGGACTTTTCAAGACAGTCCATCATCAAGTTTTTCCAAATCCTTTCCAAAAGAAGCCTAAATCTTCTGAATTTCTTCAAGAACATCCTGCTTAATTGCTCTCAATTCTGACATTAGCTCAATGAAATTAACAAAAAGGTGCTCTTCTAACTTCTTCTCTTCATGTGGTTTTGCTTTTAGAGAGCTATCATAATGCCTTATGATCTCTCCAAATGACACATCACAATCATAGTCCTCTTTAGCTGAATAAATAAATGGGGATTTTTCCTTGTTTATGAAAAAACCGCCTAAGTTTTTGATATCCATAATGTCAGCATAAACTTCCTCATTTAGGTCTATAGAAGGGTTAGCAGTGGTGTCTCCTATCTTACTAGACTCGACTGCCTCTGCCACAACAGGAACCTTAACTCCTATATCATCTTCCATCATGGGTTCTAACATAATCTTGTTGTCATCATCAGTCTCAAACTCACTAGAATTTTCCTTAACAATGTGTTTTCCTTTCCTAGAAGAATGTTTTCCTTTCACTAGTTTAACCTCACAACCTTCAATAACAACTTTGTCCTAGGTTTTATTAAAAGACCCACCCCTATACCTAATATATTTTAGGTTTTTCTCTCATAGGTAGACTGACCGCCTAAAAGAAGAGAGGTTCTGAAGGTCTACACCATAATGGGTGAAAATTCTAGTGAACTGAATGGCATAAGGCATTTTTCCAGAGGATTTTACACTAGCCATGATATTTAAAATATAGTAAGGAAAATTAAAAGGTTTCATTTTCATAACGTGACACATGATACATGCATCATCATTGGTCACATAATCATAACTACCTCTTTTAAGATAAACAATATGGCAAACAATTTTATGAAACATTCTCCCATATAATTCATATCAATGGAGGTTGTGTTCTAATTACCGGATACACCCATTAGTTCATCTAGAAAATGTTTCTTATTGTAGCCTTCCACCGAATATGAGCCTCCTCACATTCTCGTTCCATTATCTGACAGGTCTAAATTCTTTGCTAGCAACTCAACTATGATAGTTCTGATTTGGCCTCCTATCGATGCATTAATCACTGTGTCTGATTCTTTAGTAATAGAGGTTTAAATTGCTTCATGTTTTCATCAAAGAAGGGAAGGACTTGTGTCAAGAATTGGATCAATTTATGGAATCCAAACCATTCTTTAAATCGGTGGGCATCAGTACCGAAGACTTTCCAATTTACCATACAGGGATAAATTAGGATAGGCTTAGTTAAATCTTCAGAAACTGATGAAGCTCATGAGAATCCAGTACCATGATTTCCTGGTTTTTCATTCCTGGTAGGTGGAGACGAGGAAGGTAGCTTTCTCTTTCATATGGCATTGCAAAGTGAAATGTTTAGGGTCTGTGAGAGAAGAGAAAGGAAATAGGTGAGTGTTTAAATTGTTGTGAGAATTAAGGTAGTTATATGTGAATAGAAGTTGGGTTTAAATTTTGAAAATAGAAAAAGGAGTGAAGGAGTTTATTTGGTAACCATTCTCTAATTAATTAGCTAGATTTTTTGTTTACCAAGGAAGATGAGTGGGCGATTTTGCTCACATGTTCAAAAAGCTCATCATTACTATTTATTTTATTTTATTTTATCTTTTTCCTTTTCCTTTTTATTATTAATTTCTTTATTCTAAAAATTTGTTAAGTGAAAAAAGATGACATGACCAATTATAAGAGTTGTACGTTTTGTACATAGGTCATTGTGTAAATCAAATCATTTCAACACTTCTTGACTATCCTATGTCAGACAATCAAATCACATGGTACATAAAACAAGTAATTGAAAATTTATTGGAAATTTATTAGACACATATATATCTAATACTCAGAGAGGGGATCATTGAACATATATTTTAGATGCAACTACTCTTAATTATGCTACTTGATGGGAACGCATCTAAACATGCACTTATTTTGAGCAAGAAAATTGAGCTTAGGTTAGGATGCCCATACCAAGAGATCTTTTTATACTGCAAAATTGTTCTTTAGGTAACGGTTTAGTCAAGATATCTTGTAGTATTTGATTATATGACATGAATGCTAGTTGGATGTCTCCTTTTGGGATGTGATCTCAAATTAAATTGTGATGAAACTCAATGTGGTTAGTTTTGGAATGTTACACTAGATTTTTGGACAAATTGATAGCACTTGTGTTATCCTATCTTATTGGAACTTCTTTGAAATTGATGCCATAGTCCTCCAGCAACACACTAACCAACTACAACGTATTTAGCTTCAATGATAGACAGATCTACAAATGTTTACTTTTTGCTAAACCAAGATATTAGGCTATTTCCTAAAAATTGGTAGGTTCCAAATGTGCTTTTTCTATCAATTCTACTACCTGCATAGCCAGCATCACTATATCTAAGAAGCTCAAGATTATTATAATTAGGATACCATAGGCCTAAATTAGTGGTTCTACTAAGGTATCTAAAGATACAGTTTATAGCAGTTGAGTGTGACTTCTTTAGATCCACTTGGAATCTAGCACACAAACAAACACTAAAGTGGATGTAAGGTCTAGAAGTACTTAGATATAGAAGAGATCCAATCTGACCCCTATATGGCTTAATGTCTATATATTTTTTAGATTCATCCTTGTCCAACTTAGTTGAAATACTAATAGGTGTACTAATACCCTTTAGGTCTCCCATTCTGAACCTTTTTATAAGTTCCTTAGTATATTTAGATTGACAAATAAAGATGCCTTCATATGTCTTCATAATTTGAAATCTAAGGAAGAAATTAAGTTCGCCCATTAGACTCATTTCAAACTCATTATGAATATCTTTTGAAAACTGCTCACATAACAATTTATTAGTAGATCTAAAAATAATATCATCAACATAAATTTGTACAATTAGCATATCATGACTATGAGTTTTGATGAAGAGAGTATTGCTATTTTTGCCTCTAGAAAATCATTTCTAGATGAGAAACTTGCTAAAGCACTCATACCATTCCCTAGGAGCCTATTTCAATCCATAAAGGCTTTTGTGAGCTTATAAACATGACCAGGCTTATAAAAGTTCTCAAATATAGGTGGTTGTCAAAAATGCACTTTTAACATCCATTTGGTAAAGTGTGAAATTTTAAAAGTAAGCAAATGCACATAGAAGCCTTATTGCTTCTAATCTAGCAACAGGAGCATAAGTTTCTTCGAAATCTATACCTTTTTGTTGATTATACCCCTGAGCAGCTAACCTAACCTTATTTCTGGGTATAGTCTCATGCTCATATAACTTGTTGTTATAGACCCATCTAGTTCTAATGATTGAGTGATGCTTAGGTCTAGGCACCAATTTCCACACCCGATTTATTTCAAACTGATGGAGTTCTTCTTGCATTACTTCAATCAAATTCTCATCATTTTGAGCCTCTTCACAAGACTTAGGATTCATTTGTGAGACAAATGTTAAATTGCCATATAGTCCTTATAGGATGATCTAGTCATCCTTTTTTATGAAGGAATCCCAAGTATGTTCTCCTTTGGATGATCTATATGGTATATCCACTCCTTTGGAAGATAAAAAGCCTATGTTTCATTATTGTCATTTGGCTCTAAATCTTTATCCTCATTAGTTGTAGAGTCATCGTCACTATTAGGAGCTGACTCCATATTATCATTAGATGCAAACTTATCTAGGTTCTAAACTTCTTTAGCTTTGTCCTCATATAAATTGACTTCATCATTAGACGTGTTGGCATCTGATTGATCATCTTTTCTTTTCCTTTCACCATAGTAGTTAGATTCATCAAAACTAACATGCATAGACTATTCCACTACTAGAGTTCTTTTATTAAACACTCTATGTGCTTTGCTAGTGGTGGAATAGCCAAGAAAAATACCTTCATCGAATTTTGAATTAAATTTTATAAGGTGATATTTTTTGTTATTTATGATGAAGTATTTACATCCAAATGTATGAAAGTATGACATGTTAGTCTTTCTACCCTTCCATAGATCATAAGGTGTCTTATCTAATTATGGTCTAATTAGAACCCTATTGAGGATACAACATGCAGTGTTAGTCACTTCTGCCTAAAAATATTTTGGCAAATTCCTCTCATTAATCATGGTTCTAACCATTTCTGCTAAAGTTCTATTCTTTCTTTCCACTACACTATTTTGAGATGGAGTTCTAGGGGTTAAGAAATTATGGTCAATACCATGATCTTTATAACATTAATCCAAAAATTCATTCTTAAACTCGCCACAGTGATCACTTCTAATATAGGAGATTGTATAGCCTTTTTTATTTTGACCATTCTTACAAAAATGAATGAAGGATATGAATGTGTTACAGTTAGATGCAAGAAATAAAACCCATCTAAACTTAAAGTAATCATCAACAATAACAAATGCATATTTCTTTCCACCTATACCACTAAGAGAGATGGATTAAACAAATCCCAATGCAATAATTCTAATTGTCTAAGTATGGAAATGAGAAATTTAGATTTGAATGATAACCTAACTTGTTTTCCCTTTGAACATGCACTACATATGTGATATTTTCAAACTTAAGTTTAGGCAAGCCAACAACTAAATCTTCCTTACTCAATTTAGAAATTTGATGCAAGTTAATATGTCCTAATCTTCTATACCAAATCCAACTATTATCTTCTATAGTGATCAAGCATTCTTCATTGACTTGCTAAGTATTTAAATCAACTATATATACATTATTGACTCGCAGTCCAATAAAGATTGTACTGCCATCAATAGTTGATTGCACTTCAACATATGTGGCTTTAAAGATAACTCTCTTGTTCTTATCATATAGCTGACTAATGCTCAGAAGATTGTACCGTAAACCCTTAACTAGTCAAACATCAGTTATAGGAAGCTTAGATTTGATTGTTCCTCTACCATCAATCTTTCATTTTCTTTTATCCCCATATTTCACATAGCCATGAACGGATCTATCTAGCTTGGAGAACTTAGATGAGTCCCTTATCATGTGTTTTGAGTAGCCGCCATCAATTTACTAGTCATCTGATTCTTTCTTGATGCTCACACATTCCTACATCTAATCATTCAGATATAAGTACCAAACCAATGTTGGGTCTTAAAGGGTTAGTAGTTGTGGTTCCTTTTGGAACCCATTTTACTTTTGGATGCAATCTATAATAGGCTTTTGTATTATACAATTTCATTTACATATGATGCCTTACTATAGATTCTCATGTGGTTCATATCATCTTTAGTTCTAGATGTGGATGCAACATTAGATCCAGAAGAAACATTATACATTAATGTATCTAATTTTGGACAATGCTTTTGGTTTACTTTTCTTAGAATTAGATCTTATTCTTCATAAATTCTAAGAAAATTTTCTCTTTCTCTTTTAAATGTGCTCATTACACATGTGTCAAATCTAAGCATTTGTCTTAACATGTTATTTTCATCCAAAAACTTTACACTTTGGTTAATCAAACATTTATTTTAATTAAGAGACCAAGTCAAGTAATTTTTCAATTTTTCATAACATCCACAAAGAAATTCAATTTTCATGAAATCTACATGCATACATAGATTCAATTCAAGAACTATAGATTTCTTAACTTCGAATATAGTAAATTTGGATTTCATGAGTCTATGTGCCTTTTTCAATTTTTTATATTCATTGAATAATTCATTAAAGGAATTTTCAATGTCATCTTCAGATTTAAAGTTAGATGTACTAACCTTTGGTGATTTACAATCAGCTTTTGATTTTTCAGCTTCAGGCAATTCTTACCTATTTTTATTTATCTGACTTGTCATCTGATGTGTGAGATGCCTCAACATCACTCTAAGGCACCAGTGCTCTCTTTTCATTCTTTTTCTTGGGTATAGGACAATTAGGCTTGATGTGTCCTAGTTTGTTGCATTCATAACATAATTTTTATTTTCTTTCTTTAGACTTCACAAAAAATTCATTATGTCTGCTTCCACTCTTTTTCATAAATCTTCTCATTTTTCTAGTGAGGGTCGCCATTTCACCATCATCAAACGAGTTTGACTCATTAGCTACAACAAGAGCTATCCCTTTCTTCTTTCGGTCTTCTTCCACCCACGATTCTTATTTTTTCAGAGTCATTTCATAGGTGATCAAGGTTCCAATGAATTCATCCATTGTGATTACTTCCTTATTCATCAGCACATTCACCATAGAATCCTAGGTTTTTGACAGAGATCTAAGGATCTTTTTGACATGCTTTCTTTCAGATTCTTCAGCTAATGATTGCATCTGATTCACAGTATTAATGAATCTGACATTTATTTCACTAAGAGTCTCACCTGCCTTCATATCAAATATCTTATATTCTTTTATAAAGAAATTCACTTTTGCTTCTTTTACGAGATTAGTACCTTCATATGTGTTTTCAAGCTTATCCTAAATTTCTTTTGCAATTTTACAGCCTGAAACCAAGTTGAATTCTGAAGGAGTTAAAGCATAGTGTAGGATATTCATTGTCTTAGCGTTCTAAGCTACCATAGCCTAATCTACATCTGTATACTCAGCTTTAGCTTTATGAACTTCTACACCTTCTCTTTCTATCATAGGAACTCCAGGACCTCTTAGAATGATAATCCAAGTTGTAAAGTCTATAGCTTGAATGAAATAGATCATTCTATTTTTCAGTAAGAATAATGAGTCACGTTGAACAATGGAGGTCTATTCATTGATTGCTCATCAGGTAATAGTGGATGATTATGACCCTGACTAGCCATGTAGGATCTTTCCTCTTCATGTGATTAGACTTGATATGGTAAAGACCTACCCTGAAACTAATTGATGGTTCTGTCAGGCATCTTAAAGGCGGTGAATGAAAAGAAATTTCAAATATGGAATGCTTAATTTGATAAAAATCTAAGTGGTTAGACTCAATTACGTCTAAGGTGAAACTAAAGCTGGCCGCATTGCTATTTGTTTGTGCTTAGATACACACTAAAGATATTATCAGCAGTCTACCAGTTAGACAATTAGATGCAACCATAGCTAATTTAAACTTTACAAATTTAACTCTTTAAATGCATAATATAATCTGTGAGAGAATAACTTTAAAACTTTTTTGAATGAAGGATAACAATATTTGAAATAATATCTAAATCATTAGAGACATGGTAATTTATCCTTGTTCGGTACTATGACCTACATCCAGTCCTTGAGAATCACACCTTAAGATTTTCACTATAACACCTCTAATTCAATAGGCGAGAGAAGACCCATTTATAACACCTAGATGCTAACCCTAATGAGATCACATTTCTCACGTGAAACTCCTTAGTCCTTCATTAGGCATCTGATAAACCTCTCACCTATAGGGGGATTGATGATCCTCACAGTCTATTATCAAGAGTAGCTGTAACTTCCACAAACTCAATCTTTAAGCTCAACAGCCACTAAAAGGACATTAAAAGTACATAGTTGAAGATTTATAAAATAAAGTGAAAATTACAAATTCCTACATGGATTAACTTAAATGCTCATGGAATTTGTATGTGAAAAGCGTTTCTGGTTTGATCTCAAATTTAAGATGATGTACAAAAAAATGGTTGAAGTAATTTGAGTTGGAGTAAATGCATGAAAATTTCTTTTCAATTAATGATTGAGAAGTAAATGCTTCAATAGGCACAAAGAATTTAGAAGTTAAATGCTTCTCTTGAACTTGTGGTTTTAAAAGCTTCTTCTTAAAACATTAATGAAGGGAAAAGTGAGTCGCGTAGCGGAAGTGGAAAAAGCCATTTTATTTTTGAGCTTTTAAAAATCTTTTTTCCATTTTAGAATTTTTTTTTTCAAAACACTTTCAACAAAGGTTAATGAAAAAACTAGGACCACATGAAACAAATAAAAAAATGATCACTAATTTTATGCAAAACACATTAAAACCTAGAAGGGAGAAATTTAGTATCAAATACCTTCCCCTTCCTTTGTTTGGTTCCTCAAATACGAAGCCTCTAACTTATCTCACAATAAGCTTAAGCAAGCAAGGAATCTCCATCTACATGATGATGAACTTGACTCTTTCCCTCTTGGTTGCCCTTGTTAAGGTTCAAGTACTTCCTCCAATTTGAAGGAATGTGTAATAGTTCTTAGCTTGGAATTTCTTAGCTTTTAGTCATTTTTAATTCTAAGAGTTAGAAGAAGAAGAGATTATGAACACTTCAAGTTTCTTTCTTCCTTTTGTCTCTCAAATTGAACTCACTTACTTAACCTTTTTCTATACAAAACAATTTTGCCTTTTATATAGTTGAGTTGTATAGACATCCCATTAACTTGGATGACTCACCTCTCTTCTCCACTAATATGGACACATATCATAACCAAGTGTATTACATGAAAATGTTAGAAGTGTATGCCTTAGAGCTTACACTCTTCATGTGAATGTAAATGAATACCTAACTTGCTTTAGTATATATGTTCTTTAAATGAAATTATTCCTTATATCGAACGTGTTAGGTTGTATGCCCTAGAGCCTATACTTTATGTATATATTTGTAATCTTAATCCATTAATTGGTATTAATAAATATGTTTTCGTTTAATGATCATTTTCATTTTAGTGTATTACGTGTATATATTCCATAAGTTCTATGTAAGAGAATCTATTCTCAAAGAATTTGGGAATTTAGAGACAGATTCTTTTTGTCATAGACTTTAAAGCAAGTTCACCATCATAGGATTATAGGTAGGAAAGTCATTAATCTGGAGAGATCATCACCTTTGTTGTCATCAATGACAAGTATGAGATACTTATTGGTATGAAGGTAGTGAGTATCAAACTATAGACATTTGATGTCATGACAACATATGGACACTCATGAGATGAGTAAGTTATTCAGTGACATAGTGGATCCGCAAGATCCTTTCTTGTGCGTGAACTCTCTCGCTCGTGCAGAAACTCCTTTGTTCATGCACAAAAATTTTGAATTTCCATACCTTTTTCTCTATAAATATAACCTATTTGCATAATTTTAAATAACATTTCTATAAGTTGAACCTTTGACACTTTTTGCTCAAAAAATACACCTTTGACACTATGGAGGCTTGTTTTGACCTTGTCAAACCATTTGATCCTTTTGTTCCACACTGACACAAAGCTAAGGTAAAATCTAAACACTCATATTTTAGTTTTTTTTTTTTCATTATTCTTGAACCTAACTAGGACTCTCACACTAAAAAAATTTATTTTTTTTAATCAAAACTTAATCTGATTAACAACCAATTGGTTAACTCTTTTTCTAAGTGTAAAAGTGGTTAGCTTCTTAACCAACACCCAATTTCATCAAATAACCCCTACCTTTGCCAGAAGGAAGAATTGTGTGGGGTTTGATTCCTATTTAAAGGGATGCACCGACAAGCCCTGTTCATAAGGGCTTTAACTCCAAAATTGCTTTTATTTTATCTTTTTATTTCTTGAAATTGCTTTTATTATTTTATTTTAGATTTTTATACTTTTCCTTGTTATTTTGTTTCTATATTGTTTCTATTATTTTCATTATTTTCTATCATTTGCATTATTTTGATATGTAATTAGTCTAAAGGGGATTTAATACCATTCCTATGTTTCATAACTAGAAGAGGGATCCCCAAATTTTGATATTTTTAGATGTAATTTATTTTATTTTATTTTACTATTTTATTATTTGTTATATTATTTAGGAATGCATGTCCTTCATAAAACCGTTATAGTTAGAGGAGGGACCCCTTTGGTTATTTTCTTTATTCATTGCTTTTATCTTTTATCTCTCATAAATTGTCATTCATATTAATATTTATCATGCATCATCATCATCATCATCATTATTATATACTTGTTCACGTGACATGTTTATCTCATACATGCAAAAATGAAATGATATTTTAAACTGAATTTGAACTGTTTTAGCCAAAAGTAGAATTTTAGATTTTTTTTTTCTAAAATTGATTTTAAAGCCAAATTTACGATTTCCAAATCTCGCTTTTATTCGTAGACTAAAACCTTTTTCTATTGTAGCAAATCAAATCATTTTTTGGAGTCTAATTAAATTTGGTTCCTAAATAACCAATTAAAAATAATATTTTTCTAATGATTAATTGGCAACTCACAAACACTCATGTAATTTCACCTAGAACAAACTTTACGAGTCTTTCCATGTGAGACTACACATGTACCGATCTCTAGTGTGCAATCTGCCTAAGGAGGGTGATTTCCTCAAGCAAAACAATCTTGAGGTGCATTTAGACACTCGGGTAGGGCCTCACACTTTGGCATATCAAATTGAAAGGGTTAATTATCTATATTAAGTGTGTAGGTGCAAGGCTTAAAGGTTTTCCATAAATATAAAAAACAACTCAAAATCACTTAACTTTGTATTTTTAATTTGGGTGAGTCATATGCGTTGAAGGGCGAATACGGAGTCGCGCAGCGGAAGACAGAATTGTTGTCCAGAATTATATAGCAATTTTGTATGAACAGTAACCCTTTCATTTTTTTTAAATAAAACATTTGCCATGCCAAAACACTTTTGACATGGTTTGATTTAGATATTCATTAAACTCTTTAACAAATAAGTAAAGCCAAAATGGACTCATATTCAGCATCAAGAATCTATCCAATTATTGTCCAAAACACAATAGAAACGAAGAAGGGTTAGAACTTATGAAATACCTTGACTCCCTCCTTCGTTTAGCTCCTCAAGTGCAAAGCCTCAAGTTCGACTCACACTGAAGCTATCCCTTAGCTTGTAACTCCTTTCCTCCTTGAAGAAACTCGAACCTTCTCTTGGTTGCCCAATTTATTAGTTCTTGCTTCTTGCTTGAGAACTTGAGACCTTAGGGATTTGTTTGGACTTTGATAAAAACACACACTCCTTTTCAAAGGATATGGAAGAAGAGATTATGGATGAAGAACTCTTATTCAAAAATAAACTCTTTTTCTCAAAGATTGTGTGTTGATTTGAACTTTCTCTCTCTAACTCTTAGAGAGCTTCTCTCTCTAACTTCAATGAAGAAGAAGATGAATAGTAGTGAGTTCAAATCTTATCTTTCAAAAAGATG
>CAOJBK010426820.1:0-11242 GCA_948294925.1 Codiaeum variegatum | reverse complement strand
AGCGAGAAATCCGGAAAGAGATTGGAGATGGGAGTAGTACGGAGGAGGAATCTGATGCGGACATGACGCGTCCGAAATCAGAGGGAAGACCAATTATTGCTTCCCACGTTCCCCCGACATCTATGATTCTGCCGCCCCTGTCCCACCTCTTTCTCTCTCCACCGCATCTCAACCGCCACTTCCACCACCACCACCACCACGACCTCGCATCACTCCCTCTCCCTTCACTTGCCTGTGCTCAGCTTCTTCAAATGGCTGAAACATAATAGTCCGAGGTAAAAAATTTCATAAACTAATCTTCTTTGTAACATATTTTTTAAAAAATTTTAATCTTCATTTTAACAGTGTCAAAAGAAATCGTCATTTTAACATACACTAAAATAATAATATAATTCACTTTTCAAAAAAACAAATAATAATTCAATTAAATAATTGATTATTTATAGATAAATTTGGAAAAAGTATATATATTCTTCTTAAAAATATACTACACCAAAATTAGGACTAAGGGGTAAAAAAGTCCTTATATTTTTAAAATTAGGATAATTAGTTTTTTTTTTAAAAAATTAGGTGTAATTACATAATTTTATTTTTAATTTAGAGTAATTAAATCTTTCCATTAATTTTTTCATTTGTCAACCGCATAATGACAGTTTATTGTTAACTAATGAAAGACTAGAGGAAAAATTAATGAAACTGTTTAATTGCTCTAAAAAAAATGTATTTGTATTCAATTTTTTTTGAAATTGTTTAATTGCACTAATTTTAAAAATATAGGAGTTTACACTAGAGGTTTAACTCAAGTGATAAGGACATTACTTTTGAATATTAGAGGTCTCGAGTTCTTTCTTTCACACCAAATGTGATTTTATCTATATAGTGTATGTTAAAGGGAGGACTACTCCTGTTATATAGCCCTGATAGTCATAAGACATAAGACGCTCCACTATATAAAAAAAAACATTACAGCTGTTTTTTTTACTCTTATGCCCAAAATTACACAATTTGACTAAAAAACTTATGTAGTTACAAAAAATCTTTTAAATAAATTACACTATATAAAAATGATAATTAAATTAAAGTACAAAAAATCCTTTTTTTTTCGAGAACATGACTAATTTGCCTTTTGTTTTCTTTAATATCAAGAGATGACATATGGAATTGGTGAAAAAAAAGAGATGACTTATTGAAAATATTAAGTTAATTTTGGATAGAATAATAATATTGACAAAACATCTTTTGTTAATATCATAGCAATTAATTTTATAAAAATATTTATATATAAAATTATCATTTTATTTTTCCTTTAATAAATATATCTATAAACTTATAAGATCAATTATGTTATAATTAATTGGAAGAAAAAAAAAGGATAAATTTGTTCATTCATAATTGTATAAAAGGAGCATGCATAAAATTTTGAGTAGTAAAAAAATATTAAATATATTTTGTAATTTTTTTTAAAAAAAAGTAGAGGGGAGGGTTAAAATAATTTTTTAAGAAGATAGTGGTCTTTCTTTCTATGTAGAAAGACTATATTTTTCCTTGTTTTCTGACAGGCCATCTGAATCTTTTCCGCCTATAATAACCACTTCTTGTCTTGTTTTTTTTCTCCATTTTAGTGGTGATATCTCATCTCCAATATGGCTAGCTCAAGTATTCACCCAAATGAGAATCCTGATGAAGATTTAGAGGATCGTTATGGACATATAACATTGGAGGAGGAGGAAGGGAATGGGGTCGAACTTGAAGACTCTGATGATGAGGGTGGCGAAGAAGCGGTGGACCTGAGATAGGTTGTGGTTAGGAGATTTTTAACTGATAAGGCTATAAAAGTTCAATGTGATGAAGAATGTTATGGCTTCAATTTGGAGACCGATCATGGAAATGAGGTGAAGGTCCTGAAGAGTAATTTATTTCTTTTCAAGTTCAGGCATGAGAGGGATGTTTCCAGAGTGGTTAAGAACGGTCCCTGGGCATTTGAAAACCATCCTTCTCTCTGCAATTGAAAAGCACAGATCAACCTGCAAAGGTAATGTTGAATACTATTGAGTTTTGGGCCCAAGTTTATGATGTTCCTTATGGGTTTATGTCCGGAAAGGTTTCCAAACAAATAGGTAACTATATCAAAGATTTTGTGGAAAATGACCCGAAAATTTTCAAGGGGACCTGGAAAGTTATCTACGTATAATGGTATCCATGGACATTAGAAAACCATTAAAAAGGAAAATGAAGATGAAAAAGAAGGGGGAGGGGTGGGGGGAGAATGGTTCTAGACTACATTCAGGTATGAACGTTTGCATACATTTTGTTTCTTTTATGGTATTTTGGGCCACACAGAAAACTTCTGCAAAAGCTCTTACCTTGCATCAACTAAAATAGATGAGTATGCATATGGTTCGTGGTTGGGAACTCCTATTCGTAAAACTTATTGGTGCTAGGTGGTTACTAGATTTAGGGCAATTAGAGGAAGGAGATGGAGGTGATAAAAGTAGTGTTGCTGACATGATGGGAATGGATTACCATCCATGTTTTAATATGGAAAGCCCTTTGATTGGGGAAAAGGCAATCTTTGATGGAAATGGTAAAAGGAAAGGAGGCAATAATCATGGGAAGGAATCGTCCCCAAACGATTTGATTTCCAACAATATAGGAAAGTCTCAAATAATTGAGGAGAATAATTAGGCTTAAGGAGTTATCGTGACTGAGAAAAGAAGAAGAAGATATGAGGATGAGTTGGCATATTGGGTATCTTTAGGAACAAGCCCAAGCCAAATTCAAGATCAGGTTGATAATGGACTAAAAAATGTAATTCTGGCGGGCCATCATGAGTACTTTATCTTGGAACGTTCATGGGCTTGGGAACCTACGAACTGTTCAAGTCCTCAAAGACTTGGTAGAGTATTAGAAGCCCAACATAATTTTCCTTACGGAAATCAGAGTTAAAAAAGAGAGAATGGTAGAGATTAGTAAGTCTATGGGCTTTGATTTTAGCTATGTTGTTGAAAGCCCAACCACAAGAGGAGGCCTAGCCCTGTTATAGAGAGAGCAAGGTATGGTCCAGATACTTAACTCTTCTCTTAATCACATCAAGATACTTAACTCTTCTCTTAATCACATCAACAACATCATTTTGATTAAGGGGATTAAGAGCTAGAAAATATCGTATTTCTATGGCTGTCTAGAGAGTGGTAGAAGACATGAATCTTGGCAGAAATTAAGAGAGTTGAAAACCCACCACCACCTTCCTAGGCTTTGCTTGGGAGATTTCAATGATCTTCTCTCATATGAAATTAAAAAAAAAGGTGTAAACTTCATCCTTAGTGGCTCTTGAATGTGTTTAGAGAAACCATCGAGTGGTGTGGTCGCTTTGATCTAGGGTTTGTGGGAAGTCCATATACTTGGAAAAATTGGAGGGGTACAAAAGCATGGATGGAAGAGAGGCTGGATAGGGTGTTTGGTTCGGTCCAATGGTGCCAGACGTTCCCAAAAGTGAAGGTTCATCACTTACCTCCAGTTAATTATGATCATGCTCCCATTTTTGTGAAAATTCTTAAGAAAATTTATGTGAGAAGGATAGAAGCTTCATATTTGAAAACTCCCAGTTGCATAAAGAAGGCTGTAATACAATGATTGGGGAAAGTTGGGTTCAATCTAGGGGTTTATCCATTAAAGCAAGATTGGTGCATTGTGCAAAATTGTTACAGTAGTGGGGTGACTCCCTTACTAACGATTTCAAAAAAAATATAGAGCAATGTAAAAGGGAGATTAAATTTTATCATGGAATGAGGGATGATGAAGGCATGTTCAGATTCAACAAAGCTCATAATGATTATTTGTCAACTCTTCACCAGTAAGACGATTGCTGGAGACAGAGAGCTAAGAAACATTAGATGGAATATGGAGACATTAATTCCAGATTTTTTCATTCAGCATCCTTAGAATGAAAGAGGAGGAATTTGGTTCAGCAGCTTAAGGATCATTATGGAGTTTGGAAAATTTAGGATATCGGTTTGGACTCCCTAATATCTAATTATTTCTCCGAACTCTATAGAACTCAAATGGGTGATGTTGATTGTGTTTTAAATTGGGTTTAATTTCAGAAACATGTCTTATGGTTTAGACCTTTTTTTAGATATGACTTTGACTTTTAAACCTATCCAAACAGTATTATGTGGTTTACTCCATTAGCAATTATGACCCTTAACCATTAATACCGTTAAATATTGCTTATGTGGTGCTAAGGTGATGTCTTTTTTACACCTGGCAATACATGGATGATGATATGGTGACATGTGAATGATAACATGGATTGAAAAGGGATGCCACCTTAGCACTATGTGTCACCACATCATCATCCTCCTGTCACCGCGTGTTAAAAGAATGCCACCTCATCGCCACATATGCAATATTTAATGGTGTTAGTGGTCGATAGTCATATATGCTAATGAAGCAAATCACATAATACTATTTGGATAAGTTTTAAAAGTCAGGGTCAGATCTGAAAAAAGTCTAAATCATAATGTATTTTTCTAAAATTAACCCTTTTAAATTCTATAAATCCTTGTGTTACTAATAATCAAAATGCGGTTTTAATGGAGGACTTTACAGAAGAGGAAGTCATTCAAACTTTGAAGACAATGCATCCAGATTAAGCTCTATGACCTGACGATCTAAATTAGACTTTTTATTAGAGACACTAGCATATTCTAGGAGGGGATATCATGAAGGAAGTGTCGCAATTCCTTAAAGCAAAATCATTTCCTAAGGGGGTTAATGACACTAATCTTGTCTTAATTCTAAAAAAAAGACAAGCCTGAGAGGATCACATACCTTAGACCCATTGTTCTACGTTACGTGATATACAAATTAGCTTTAAAAGTCCTGGCGAATCACTTGAAGTATCTATTACCTCAACTGATTTTAGAATCCCAGAGTGCCTTCATCAAGGATCGATTAATCATGGATAATGTCCTTGTTCTATTCGAGATCTCTCATTTTATGAAACAAAAAACACAATACAAGGAGGGGGTAGCGGCCTTCAAGAACGATATAAGAAAGGCTTACGACAGGGTGGAGTGGTCGTTCTTATGACAGATTATGCTTAAACTAGGTTTCAACGAAGATTGGGTGGATTTAGTTTCTCTGTGTGTGAGTTCATTCCGGCACAATATTGGTAATGGTATTAACCAAGTTGGTTTGATTATCCCAGAGAGAGTCCTAAGGCAAAGGGATCCCTCTCCCCTTACCATTTCATATTGTGTATTGAAGGTTTCATAAGACTAATGAATCTTCATGTCTAGTTAGGTAGAATTCAATAGGTGAGGGTAGTGAGGAATGCTCCTAGTATTTGTACCCTTATATTTGCAGATGACTGTTACATCTACTTCAAGGCCAGTATGGAAGAAGCAACTACTATTAAAGGGTGTTTGCAGCTGTATGAGAGAGTTTCAGGGCAATCGATTAATTTGGACAAGTCATCAGTGTGTTTTAGTTTGACTACAAGAAGTTAGACAAGATTTTCTATTTGCTCTATTCTTAGTGTTAGAGAAACTCTTCAGCTTAATTCTTACCTTGGTTTGCCCTCAATAAGGGTGATAGGTTTGGATTTATTAAGGACCGGATATGGAAATGTATTCACGATTGGCAAAACAAACTCCTTTCTTCTGTAGGGAAGGAGTTGTTATTCAAATTGGTGACCCAAGTTATGCCTATGTATGCCATGAGTGTCTTTTTACTTCCTCAATGCCTTTATGAAGACATCGAAAAGCTTTTGAACAGGTTATGGTAGGATATGAAAGCCAATTTCTCTAAAAGCATTAATTGGTTCAATTGGGAAATGCTCTACAACTCAAAATTTGTGGGAGGCATGGGTTTTAGAAGGCTTCATGAATTCAATCTTGCTTTGCTTGGAAAGAAATGCTGGAAATTCCTCACACACCCTTCATCTCTAGTTTCTAGAGTATATAAAGCAAGATACTTTCCTAAAAATTCTTTTCTTGATGTTGGTGTGGGCAATAACCTTAGTTATATTTGGAGAAGCTTGACCGCAACTCTTCTTATCTTGAAAATGGGAGTTAGGAAGAGAATTAGGGATGGGTGAAACACTCATATATAGGGGGAGCTATGGCTTAGTGGTGTGTCTGTGCCTAATATCCAATCTGATATACCCTCTGATTTGTGGGATCATTTTGTTAACTCTCTCATGATGTCTAGTCAACTAAAATGGGATGTTGAAGAGGTGAAAGATCTTTTCAATATGCAAGAAGCAGATGAAATTCTTAATATTCCCCTCAGTAGTCATCCTTGCTCAGACTCTTGGTATTGGACAGGTGAAAATGAAGTTTCTATAATGTTAAGAATACTTATAAGCTGCATATGTGAATGGAAAATAGCAATAATAACCTGTCTAAGTTCTGAAAAATGTTTTGGAATCTCAGAATGCCTCCAAAATTGAAGAACACTATTTGGCGAGCGTGTGTTAATTGTTTGCCAACTATGGATAATCTCTTAAGCAAGCTTGTGTGGTGAATCCTACTTGTCAAGTAAGTGGTATCGCGTTTAAATCTACTTATTTTTTGTGAATTTTTTCTCTCAACAATGTTAGAATGAAGCCTGTATTTCTAAAAATGTGCAGCTTAGCTCTAACTTTATTAGCTTGTTAGATTTTTTTGTTCAAAAATAATGATGCCCATATCGCTACAATTATTTGAAGGATTTGGTGGCATAGAAATGAGATTATTTGGAATAATATTAGGCTTTCACCAAGGCAGATTATGGAT
Source organism: Codiaeum variegatum (assembly GCA_948294925.1). Taxonomy (NCBI): domain Eukaryota; kingdom Viridiplantae; phylum Streptophyta; class Magnoliopsida; order Malpighiales; family Euphorbiaceae; genus Codiaeum; species Codiaeum variegatum. The sequence goes on along the minus strand of CAOJBK010426820.1, from coordinate 4,460 downwards.
GGAGCTACTGGTTATTTGTTCAGATGGCTTTAGGTGAATACGACAAGCACAAATAGCTCTGGAGATAAAGAAATGTTGTTAACTATGTTGTTAAATGGTGCAGACCGTGCTTGGGAAGAGTGAAATGTAATTGTGATGCAATTGTGTTCAAACAACAAAAATGGATAGGAGTGGGTTATGTTGTTCGTGGAGTAGATGGTGCTTTTAAAATGGCAAGATCATCTGGTTCTAATCTCCTTTCTTACTGTCTGTTTATGGCAGAAGTGATCAGCTTCAGTGAGGCACTCAACTGGGTAACAAAGCTTGGTTTATATCATGTGGACTTTAAATCGGACTCTCTTCATGTGATTCAAGCTTTAAAGTCTAATGAATCCAATCTTGCTTAAGGTGGTATGATTCTTGATGAAGGTAAAGAATTGTTAAAAGAGATTATTGATGTTTCTATCTCTTATGTTAGGAAACCAACAAATCAGACCGCTCATTCTCTTGTTAGAGCCGCTATTTTTGGGTCTGGTATCCAAGTTTGGACAGATATTTTACCATCCTTTATCTATAACGTTTTTGCTTTTAAAAATGAATAAAATTTCCAATTTGATTTAGAAAAAATAGAGGGGAGGGGTTAAAACCTAGTGTAGTAGTAGCTGTAGTAATAGTTACCCGGTCCATAAACCTGGCTGTTAATATTTTTCATAATATTCTGATGTTTGTGCAGTCCATGAACCTTGCATTTTCTTCTAAGATTAATGCATCACCGATAAGAAGAAAAGTTAGCATTCCTATCTCATGGCAATGCCCAAATTTAGATGTGTATAAGCTGAACAACGATGGGGCTAAGTGATGTTCGATTAATGTAGCAGCAGTAGGTGGAGTTTTGTGGGATTGGCTTGGAAATATGCAAGGTAGATTTGCTATAAATTTAGGGACATGTTCAATCATTAATGCTGAGCTATGGGGTATTTACCATGGGTTGAAACTAGCTTGGTATAAAGGGGTGTAGTTTTTGGATGTGGAATGTGATAATTTTGTGGTTTGTCAAGATTTAAATGGTAAATTTTAAGCTCCTTTGGCATCTTTAAGTTTAATTACTACAATCAACAAGCTAGTTCATCAACCTTGGAGAGTCACTTTTGCTCACATCTATCGTGAAGCCAATTTTAGCGTAAATTGGATTGCGAACTATGGCTTTGATTTGTCTTAAGGATGTCATATTTTGAATGAGCCTCCTAAAAGCCTGAATCAGTTATTATTACATGACTTGTCTGGAGTCATGTATGTGAAGGATTGTATCATTGGATCTAATTGTAATCTTTCTTGATATTTAATAAGATTATTTGTATGTGAAAGCTTATGATAAGGTTGTTATTTTGGTGTCAACCTACCTGAAATGAGATGGTATAACTACTAAAGTTTCTTATATACCCTTTCTAGTTAAAAAAAAAAAAAAGTTACTCGGTCTACTACGTTTGTTTGCATGCCTTTTAAATCCACTTGACAGAAACAAAATCAAAATAACTACTAACAAGGTTTTCAATACAAATTAGTAATGGCCTAATGTCAACATAACTAGTTTCTATAAGACTACTTGCAGCGTTTGGTTAAGTGACAATTATTCTAAATCGTTTTCATAATTAAAATATTGTAAATATACTACTAGCTTAGTTAGATTTCAGTCATTACGGAATTGATTAAATGGAATTAATTAAAAAATTAAAGTGCATAGGATCATGTGTAGCCCACAAAACCTTTGCAATTTCTTTTGGTGGAAACATTATTGTGTATGCATAAATTAATGTTTTAAATAGTCTATAGTATTGTTAGGAGGAGAAAAAGAAGCTGCCACTGACACATCAACTTAGTGAAATCGATTTCAAATGATTACACTTAAATGTATTATTGCATGATATTTTTTTTTAAAGCAAAGTTGGAATTTTCTTGTCACATTGTTTAGCAAATGATGAGCTGCAATCTATTAATTATTACTGTAAACTACTCCTCCTTTATAAATAAGTCTTAATTAAGTTTTAAGTATAGTTTTTAAAATTATTATGACTTTATCTTATATAGATAAAATTACACCTATTAAAACTTTTTTTATATTGATTTTTTTCTAAAATAAAAAAGAGGGTTTAAACCCTGATCTATTGTCAAGCAGTGCACTTTATCACTAGACTAAATCTTAATATGCTTTTTTTATTGGTTAAAATAACTTCTCTTAAGAATTAGCCACATATTAATAAAGAAAATAAATAAGGGTAAATTTGAAATTTCACCATATTTTATTGTATTAATTTTCTATAAATTTCAAAATCTTATTTGATACGGATCAGAATAAATAGATATAAAAGCCATGGATCCAGAAAAATAATTAGAGATCCAGAGAGGATTTAGGCCTAGGTCAGTGTCTCACTTCGAGGAAGAGCTTCGACTTGGGGCTTCACCATGTTTCATGATGAAGCCATCTCTTCGAGTGGGACTCTCAAAATCATACAGAATATTCTCTTTGAAATGTGTCAGACGCTCAATATGGACAGATATCGTCCTCTCACTCGAGGACCACGCATTATCCTATACAGATTCTTCTACTGGGCACTCTTATAATGATACAAGTGACTCAAGAAAATCTTACAAATACTATAAATATTCCATGATGGCACACTCTTCAAGGTATGTAAATATAACCGTAAACACTCCAGAAATCTAATTTTCTAAAGGCTCGCAAGGGGCCTAAGGTATCTAAGTCCATTACTAACTTGAACGTCGGAAGGCCTTTGACAGGCATCAAGCCTAACCCTCTTAGCTCACATTTATTCATTGTGCAAGCATTAACATTTAATCCAGTCTAAGTCCAAAGATCAGAAGTTGTTAGGCTTAGGGCCTATTAAGTGGCGCCGTTTGTGGGAAATGTTTAGAAAATTTTTTTTATCCTCAAGCAATCATTCTCTTCTCTCTTTGGAGGATAGCCACATCAGTTTCCTTTCTTGATTCAAAAAGTTTACACTTCTAGAAAATATGACCCTCAAGATACCAGAAACCACAGTACCAACCATTCACCAAGCTATCCTACTGGCAACAATACCCATGAAACTCTAGCCACAAACATGAACACTTTAACTGCCCCTGACCTAGCAGCACCTTTTCAAGGCTTAGTCGACCTTCTTAGTAGCTCACAATCAAATCCCGTCTCAGTTAGAATGATCAATACCACAGCAAACCACATCAAAATTAACTAGTGACTAATTAAGAATGTTTTCAAAGGAATGTCCACTTATATACATATGCAAATTTATATACTAAAATTTAATATTAAAATTTAAAATACATTTATACTAAAAAAATATTAAAAAATCATTATAAATATAGACAAGACCTACTTTTTCTTAGTAAAATTTGGAGATCTCATATCAGAGGTGTTCAAGGTCATCTCAACTAGGTTGGCACCACCTAACCACTGATACTACAAGAGAGAGCTCCAAGAGTATTATTAAATAAAAAATTATAATAAGTTCAATACATCAGTTGCCTGGAAGGAAAAAAAAAATCAACAAAATCTAAGGATTCTCGATGACAAAAGTTCTCGAAAATAACCGAAGTACAAAAATCTAGACAAGTGGTCCACCAAGATACAGAGTTGAAATGCCATGTCTAGCAAGAAGATCATCAGCTCTATTACTCTCCCTAAAAGTGTGAATGCAACTGATATCCATCTTATTCATAATATGGAGGCAATCAATCCAAGCATGACTATAAAGACCCAAGGAATCATCAAAGATTTACTCCTAAACATCTGCACTCCATATGCAAATCTCGATAACTTGCTTTTCAAATATTAATAATTTTTTTAAAAAAAATTGTTCAATTATTAAAATACATGTATTTTTACCTTAAAAAATAAAAATATATATAATTTATTAATAATATTCAAAATAAAAGGATCCTTGAACCCTATAACATTGAAGCTAAATCTACCTCTAATATATCAATAATGATTTTGTCTCTTCAAAGCCATATATTAGTAAATATTTTAAAAAATATATTATAATAGATGTTTAAGCTTGTTCTTCATATGGCTATAAAATAAAAAAAAAATATATATATAAATTATTATGTAGTCTTTATGTTTTGATTAAATTAATATTTTTAATCTATATATTTGATGAAATCAACAGTTCGTTTGGTATCACTGTGATTTTTTATTTTTTGTTTATGTTTGCAAATTTAAAAAATAAAATATGAAAAATATTACTAAAAATATATTTTAAACAATGTATTTCATATTTATCCAAAATTAAGTTAAAAACAGAAAACTAAAACAATAAATTTTGATTTTCAAAATGTTATTTTTCTTTTTTAAAAAATAGAAAACAGGAAATAAAAAACAATACCAAAGATGCCCTAAGAAACTGAACCGTATTTGAATTTTAAAATACTGGCCCCATTTGTAACTAGATGTAAAATATAAT